>PRKT01000232.1:420566-431791 GCA_003671525.1 Saccostrea glomerata
CACAGATTTAAGATAGTAAGTTTATTTTCTTGTCTGTTTTTAAATCTTTAGTGGGTCTCCATATGAGTGAAAAATCCTCGAAAGGGACCTTTAACAACACATAATTAATCAATCAATCTAGAGTTTTCAGTTGAATACGATGGGCATTGCCAAAGAGAGAAGTGGACATTGTTGATGCATTCAAGTCACATTCTGAATAGGTAGTGTAAGTGGTACCAGTTGCTAATGTCCCTGGTTTTGATTATCCTATAAACAGACCCAGTGGATTAAAAAACTGTTTTGAGCCACTCACTCATAAAACTTCAGAATAGGACTTGTACTAAATTTTGGCTGTGATAGAATCCAACAAAGAACAGCGATCAAGAACTACTTGCCAGCAGTGCACAGATTTAAGATAGTAAGTTTATTTTCTTGTCTGTTTTTAAATCTTTAGTGGGTCTCAATATGAGTGAAAAATCCTCTAAAGGGACCTTTAACAACAGATAGTTAATCAATCAATCTTCTTTTTTTCAGTTGAAAATGATGGGCATGGCCAAAGAGAAAAGTGGACATTGTTGAATAGATAGTGTAAGTAGTACCAGTTGCTAATGTCCGTGGTTTTATTTATGCTGTAAACAAACCCAGTGGATTAAAAAAAATGTTTTGAGCCACTCGCTCATAAAATTTCAGAATGTGACTTTTAATTAATCTTGGCTGAAATAGAAACCAATAAACAACAGTGATCAAGATCTACTTGCCAGCAGTACACACATATAAGATAGTAAGTTTATTTTCTTGTCTGTTTTTAAATCTTTAGTAGGTCTCCATTTGAGTGAGAAATCCTCGAAAGTGACCTTAAACAATACATAATTGATCAATCAATCTTGTTTTTTTTCAGTTGAATATGATGGGCAAAGCCAAAGAGAGAAGTGGACATTGTTTATTCAATCAAGTCACATTTTGAATAGGTAGTGTAAGTGGTACCAGTTGCTAATGTCCCTTGTTTTGTTTATGCTATAAACAAACCCTGTGGATTAAAAAACTGTTCTGAGCCACTCACTCATAAAACTTCAGAATGTGACTTTTACTAAATTTTGGCTGTGATAGAAACAATCAAGATCTACCTGCCAGCAGTACACAGATATAAGATAGTAAGTTTATTTTCTTGTCTGTTTTTAAATCTGTAGTGGGTCTCCATATGAGCAAGAAATCCTCGAAAGGGACCTTTAACAACACATAATTAATCAATCAATCTTGTATTTTTCAGTTGAATATGATGGGCATAGTGAAAGAGATTATTAGAACTGGACATTGTTGATTCACTCAAGTCACATTTTGAATAGGTAGTGTAAGTGGTACCAGTTGCTAATGTCCGTGGTTTTATTTATGCTGTAAACAAACCCAGCGGATTAAAAAAATGTTATGAGCCACTAACTCATAAAACTTCAGAATGTGACTTTTACTAAATCTTGGCTGTGATAGAAACAAATATACAACAGTCATCAAGATCTACTTGCCAGCAGTACACAGATATAAGATAGTAAGTTTACTTTCTTGTCTGTTTTTAAATCTTTTGTAGGTCTCCATTTGAGTGAGAAATCCTCGAAAGGGACCTTTAACAACAGATAGTTAATCAATCAATCTTCTTTTTTTCAGTTGAATATGATGGGCATGGCCAAAGAGAGAAGTGGATATTGTTGAATAGGTAGTGTAAGTAGTACCAGTTGCTAATGTCCGTGGTTTTTTTTATGCTGTAAACAAACCCAGTGGATTAAAAAACTGTTTTGAGCCACTCACTCATAAAACTTCAGAATGTGACTTTTACTTAATCTTGGCTGTGATAGAATCCAACAAATAACAGTGATTAAGATCTACTTGCCAGCAGTACACAGATTTAAGATAGTATGTTTATTTTAATGTCTGTTTTTAAATCTTTAGTAGGTCTCCATTTGAGTGAGAAATCCTCAAAGGGGATCTTTAACAACACATTGTTAATCAATCAATCTTGTTTCTTTCAGTTGAATATGATGGGCATAGCCAAAGAGAATATTCGACATTGTTGATGCACTCAAGTCACATTCTGAAAAGGTAGTGTAAGTGGTACCAGTTGCTAATGTCCCTGGTTTTGTTTATGTTATAACAAACCCAGTGGATTAAAAAACTGTTTGAGCCACTCACTCATAAAACTTCAGAATGTGTCTTGTACAAAATCTTGGCTGTGATAGAAATCAACAAACAACAGTGATCAAGATCTACTTGCCAGCAGTACACAGATTTAAGATAGTAAGTTTATTTTCTTGTCTGTTTTTAAATCTTTAGTGGGTCTCCATATGAGTGAGAAATCCTCAAAAGGAACCTTTAACAACACATCATTTATCAATCAATCTTATATTTTTCTGTTGAATATAATGGGCATGGACAAAGAAAGAAGTGGACATTGTTGATGCACTCAAGTCACACTCTGAATAGGTAGTGTAAGTGGTACCAGTTGCTTAGGTCCCTGGTTTTGTTTATGTTATAAACAAACCTAGTGGATTACAAAACTGTTTTGAGCCACTCACTCATAAAACTTCAGAATATGACTTGTATAAGTACTAGATCTTGGCTGTGATATAAACCAACAAACAACAGCGATCAAGATCTACCTGCCAGCAGTACAAAGATTTAAGATAGTAAGTTTATTTTCTTCTCTTTTTTAATCTTTACTGGGTCTCCATTTGAATGAAAAATCCTCGAAAGGGACCTTTAACAACAGATAGTTAATCAATCAATCTTCTTTTTTTCAGTTGAATATGATGGGCATGGCCAAAGAGAGAAGTGGACATTGTTGAATCGGTAGTGTAAGTAGTACCAGTTGCTAATGTTCGTGGTTTTATTTATACTGTAAACAAACCCAGTGGATTAAAAAACTGTTTTTAGCCACTCACTCATAAAACTTCAGAATGTGACTTGTACTAAATCTTGGCTGTGATAGAAACCAATAAACAACAGTGATCAAGATCTACTTGCCAGCAGTACACACATATGAGATAGTATGTTTATTTTCTTGTCTGTTTTTAAATCTTTAGTAGGTCTCCATTTGAGTGAGAAATCCTCGAAAGTGACCTTTAACAACACATAATTGATCAATCAATCTTGTTTTTTTTTTAGTTGAATATGATAGGCATAGCCAAAGAGAGAAGTGGACATTGTTGATTCAATCAAGTCACATTTTGAATAGGTAGTGTAAGTGGTACCAGTTGCTAATGTCCCTGGTTTTGTTTATGCTATAAACAAACCCAGTGGTTTAAAAAACTGTTTTGAGCCACTCATTCATAAAACTTCAGAATGTGACTTTTACTAAATCTTGGCTGTGATAGAAACCAATAAACAACAGCGATCAAGATCTTCTTGCCAGCAGTACACAGATATAAGATAGTAAGTTTATTTTCTTGTCTGTTTTTAAATCTTTAGTAGGTCTCCATTTGAGTGAGAAATCCTCAAAGGGGACCTTTAACAAAAAATATTTAATCAATCAATCTTGTTTTTTTCAGTTGAATATGATGGGCATAGCCATAGAGGATATTCGACATTGTTGATGCACTCAAGTCACATTCTGAAAAGGTAGTGTAAGTGGTACCAGTTGCTAATGTCCCTGGTTTTGTTTATGTTATAAACAAACCCAGTGGATTAAAAAACTGATTGAGCCACTAACTCATAAAACTTCAGAATGTGACTTGTACAAAATCTTGGCTGTGATAGAATCCAACAAACAACAGTGATCAAGATCTACTTGCCAGCAGTACACAGATTTAAGATAGTAAGTTTATTTTCTTGTCTGTTTTTAAATATTTAATGGGTCTCCATATGAGTGAGAAATCCTCAAAAGGGACCTTTAACAACACATAATTAATCAATCAATCTTATATTTTTCAGTTGAATATAATGGGCATGAAAAAAGAAAGAAATGAACATTTATTAATGAACTCAAGTCACAATATGAATAGATAGTGAAAGTGGTACCAGTTACTAAAGTCCCTAGTTTTGTTTATAATATAAACAAACCCAGTGGATTAAAAAACTGTTTTGAGCCACTCACTCATAAAACTTCAGAATGTGACTTGTAAAACTACTAGATCTTGGCTGTGATAGAAACCAACAAACAACAGTGATCAAGATCTACTTGCCAGCAATACACAGATTTAAGATAGTAAGTTTATTTTCTTGTCTGTTTTTAAATCTTTATTGGGTCTCCATATGAGTAAGAAATCCTCGAAAGGGACCTTTAACAACACATAATTAATCAATCAATCTTGTATTTTTCAGTTGAATATGATGGGCTTAGTTCAAGAGGGAATTAGAACTGGACATTGTTGATTCACTCAAGTCACATTTTGAATAGGTAGTGTTAGTGGTACCAGTTGCTAATGTCCCTGGTTTTGTTTGTGCTATAAACAAACCCAGTGGATTAAAAAACTGTTTTGAGCCACTCACTCATAAAATTCAGAATGTGACTTTTACTAAATCTTGGCTGTGATATAATCCAGCAAAGAACAGCGATCAAGATCTACCTGCCAGCAGTACACAGATATAAGATAGTAAGTTTATTTTGTTGTCTGTTTTTAAATCTTTAGTAGGTCTCCATTTGAGTGATAAATCCTCAAAGGGGACCTTTAACAACACATAATTAATCAATCAATCTTGTATTTTTCAGTTGAATATGATGGGCATGACCAAAGAGAGAACTGAACATTGTTAATGTACTCAAGTCACATTCTGAATAGGTAGTGTAAGTGGTACCAGTTTCTAATGTCCCTGGTTTTGTTTATCCAATAAACAGACCCAGTGGATTAAAAAACTGTTTTGAGCCACTCACTCATAAAACTTCAGAATGGGACTTGTACTAAATTTTGGCTGTGATAGAATCCAACAAACAACAGCAATCAAGATCTACTTGCCAGCAATACACAGATTTAAGATAGTAAGTTTATTTTCTTGTCTGTTTTTTAATCTTTACTGGGTCTCCATATTAGTAAGAAATCCTCAAAAGGGACCTTTAACAACACATAATTAATCAATAAATCTTGTATTTTTCAGTTGAATATAATGGGCATGGACAAAGGGAGAAGTGGACATTGTTGATGCACTCAAGTCACATTCTGAAAAGGTAGTGTAAGTGGTACCAGTTGCTTAGGTCCCTGGTTTTGTTTATGTTATACACAAACCCAGTGGATTAAAAAACTGTTTTGAGCCACTTACTCATAAAACTTCAGAATGTGACTTGTACAACAAATAGATCTTGGCTGTGATAGAATCCAACAAACAACAGTGATCAAGATCTACTTGCCAGCAATACACAGATTTAAGATAGTAAGTTTATTTTCTTGTCTGTTTTTAAATCTTTACTTGGTCTCCATATGAGTGAGAAATCCTCAATAGGGACCTTTAACAACACATCATTAATCAATCAATCTTGAATTTTTAGTTGAATATGATGGGCATGGACAAAGAGAGAAGTGGTCATTGTTAATGCACTCAAGTCACATTCTGAATAGGTACTGTAAGTGGTACCAGTTGCTAATGTCCCTGGTTTTGTTTATGCTATAAACACCCAGTGGATTAAAAAACTGTTTTGAGTACACCCACACATAAAACTTTAGAATGTAATAATTATTGGCTGTGATAAAAGCCATAAACAACAGCGATCGAAGTGTAATTGTCAGCAGCATACAGATTTTAAACAGTAAGTTCATTTTCTTGTCTATTTATTATTCCTAATTGGGTCTCCATATTAGTGAAAAATTCTCGAGACAGACGTTAAAGAACACATGATAAATCAATCAATGAATTTTGTATTTTTGAGTTGAATATGATTGGCATGGGCAAAAAGAGAAGTGGAAAATTTTTTGATGCACTCATTAGTCTTATTTCGAATAGGTAGTGTAATTGGTACCAGTTGCAAATGTCCGTGGTTTTGTTTATGCTAGAGGTATGGGTCTAGAGTTACTAGAGTTAGACATCCACTATGAGTAGGTTCGATCTCTCTAGATCAAGACTTTCATGGGAAGTCTCACTATGGGGAAGTTTTACACTACAACACCGGACGGCTTTGAATATAAGAATGACAAATCATTTCACTTGCCAGGCAAGTTAATGTCTTTTTCACATTCTAAAGTTTATTTTAAACATAAACACAGGTTTTGAATCATAAATAAACATATAAAATAGATATTGATTTCCATCCTCATCGGCCAACGGCGCCTTAAAGTTTGTGTAATCCTCATATTATTGCTCATGCAACATAAATATGAAAGGGAAGAACACGTCTGACAATGTAATCCCTGTTTACAGAATCTGTAATATACATTGATCCGAGCTCATCTACAGCTCGATGTGATGCAGAGATTCCCATACATTTTTATGGATATAAACTTCAACCACAAGTCGTAAACTGCAAAATAAGAGTGATAAACGTGAAGTGGCCATACTTCTCACAATATAGAATCCACCATCGTCTGTCTTTTCTAATCCCTGTTTTGGTACTGGCTCGTTATCTTGTATTAATCCACCAGTTACCATACATAAAATGGGTTGTGAAAATCACCCTCTTTCTTTACTGGCTAATTGACCATGCGATTGATAAGAAGCTCTCCCATTTTCGAGACAGTGAAGAAGAACTACATTACCCTGACCTATGACCTTTCAATTTGTGCCCTTCTGTCTATGTGAAGAATGGCATCATTCATTTTCTGAATAATCGGGATTTTCATGATATCCCGTTATTTTAATACATTATGCAGATTTCTTTGAAGATATCACATGTTGTCAGAGTTTGATATGGACAACAAAACGATTTCTAGTTTTCCAAATAATGATGCTAATAATAATCGTGATAATGGTATATTTATCGGATTATAACTTGGTTTTTATTACTTCAATCTTTTTGATACGAGAGTCAATCAAGAATACAATGGACCATCTGATGACAAGTTTTTCGGAATTTTTTCATCATCTCAATCATTTTACAAAAGTTGTTAATTTTCTAACTTTTACATCACTGCCTCTTATGAATTATGAATTACTTTTAATCATAGACGTCATTGTAATCTTATTATTTCGCCTAACGTCTGCTTGCAACAGGTTGTCGGATAATCACACAACCTGCGTCTCTCCGGAGTCTTAATTTTTACTGACTACAATGATTTTCTGTCACTTGAACCCGTTTCTTGATCAACAAGTAGTTTATCAGTATTGATTTGTATCCCGTGGTTTATACAACTATGATTTTTCAAATCTTAAGAAACTTTACCTCTAAAGAACCTGGGTAAATAAGTCTGTATAATAGCCCATTAGTTTATTTTTTAAAAGTGAAGAAAAATAACCATTTCCAAATTATGCATTAAATAACTTATCAACTACATTTGATAAACTATAGTTTCATTAACATTGAAATGATAGGCAAGAAAATTGCTCACTGAAGATGAGGATTTTAATTATCGTACTTCCTTTTTATCTTATTTCTAAGAATTTTGTTTCATTGTTTTAATCTCATTGGATCATTGCTCCATGCTTCATGTTATTGATATCATATATCAGCTTTTAAACAGGATTATTTTTCATCCCCGCACAAACCGTTATTCCTTGAGAGTGATTTTACTATAAACCCTATAATTTTATTATACAGTGAAGTTACATGTATAGGCATTTTCTGCTCACTATTCCCCACAAAATTGGCTAATATAATTGACAGTCAGTTCTTAAAATCTAGTATGAAAACTTTAAGTAAATATTTCAAATCATTGAGTCCCCCAAAAAAGGAAACACTTAAAATTGTAAAATTCTATGTTTCAACACCATCTCACGGCGCAGCGGAACTTGTTTGTTCACAATTTTTTAAATGTATGTCAAGTCACCGTACCATTAGGGTTTTGGACATATATTTACCTTATCAAGCCAAGTATTTTTATTTTTTTTTTACAGAGTGTCTTCCTAAAAATGTTTTTATATGTTTTATTACTTTCCACATATTTTATTTAGGTATCAAGTAGTTCTTCAAAAGGAAAAAAGAAAACGAAAACCGGGAACTAGAACATAAAGGCAACAAAAAATGATTTTTCAAACTCGATCCCAGCGGGTTTGCATTGGATTTGGAAGCAAACAGCAATTTTTTAAAGGTTTTTAACATTTCAATTTTTCAGATATGACCCATTTTTGTTTCATCGCAACGGCAACTATATTGATACGTCATGGGTATTTTGTACATGTAGTTTGCAAAATTCAATGTATTTATTTTTTTTTCTATGAATACATTAAAATACTGTCCAGTGTCCAACAACAATTTTTTTTACAAATCGAATTTTAGAAACTAGTTTGAACAGATAAAAGAATAAACAAAAAAATTCATGCTTGGATGTTTACTGAGAAAAATGAAATTGATCTTAATTCTTTTCTTTTTTTATTTTCGCGTTACTTATGAAACTGGTGACCAATTTGAAGAATGGACACTTATTACGATATCATAGAATCTGACGTAAGAATTTCCGAGGGAAACTCCTACCACTTTAGATTCACGATTTTCCATGGGGGAGGTGCTATTCCAGAGTCTATTTTCCGGAGGGGGGACTTGCTCTTGAGCCAGTTTTCCAGGGAAAATACCTTAAAGGGAAAACCTACTTTAAAAGATACTACTGAAGAATTCATAAGCGTGGAACAACCTTTTTTTTTTTACACGATAATGTACATGTAGATAAAGGCATCATATTTTTTTCTTGTAAAAAAAAATATCAATTGAGACAAATTATTAAAAAATGAACACTATAAAAGTACTGATTGATCTGATTGTGCAGTCTTAAATAAAAGGTCTTATACATTTTTTTAATATCTATAATTGTTTTAATGTGATGTGAGGAAGACTGTAAAGTATTGAGAAAAAAAATTAAAACTCCAGGATCTATCTGCATCTTAAGCAATTTTAACATGGCCTTCTGACTATGAAACTGTGTCGTGTCCTGTCACCTTAAACTTTTTATAAGAAATTATTTTCTTTAGTTTAGGTTAAATAATGAAGTACGTGATATTGTGATAGAGGCAATACTAAATTTGGGATTTTTTAACCCCTGCTGAAAGTGGGGGATATTAATTTCGGTCGGTGTACCTGTCCATCCGTCTGTCTAGCTGTATTTCTGTTTGTCTGTAACGCTTTCGTTTCCATGCGACATCTCGAGAAGACATTGAGACTTTGCAATGAAATATTATACAACTCCCTTTTGTCGAAAGAAGACCCCTATTATTTTTAGTTCAAAAAGTCAAAGATCAAGGTATCATAAAACGTTTTTCCTCTGTTTTAATACTTTAGTTTCCGATCGATGTCTCGAGATTTTGAGCGATGACATTTAATACTACGACTCTCTTTGGCGTAGGAAGACAATTTATTTTGAGGTCAAAAGGTCAAGGTTGTAAATTCTGTGTACGTGTAAAACATTCAATAGCAGGTGATATCCCAAGAAGTTTTTGAGGTTTTGCAATGAATTTTCATAACCATAACTCCCTATGGGCCCCGCCTGCCCTTCTTAGTACCCACCCTACGACACCAACCCCCAATCCCCGATCTGCGCAGCCTTTTTTTTAAGCGGGTGACAGATTCTTAGAATTAGCTTGTTTTCAAAGTTTTTATTTAACTTGCAGAGATTAATGAAATAATAGGTAAAGAAAGTTTATAAAAACGAGACAGTGATGTTAAATGATTTAGCTAACTCGATATGAAATTAATTCATTTACTGAAAATCGAAGTCGGTGCACTAGTTTTCATATTTTAGCAATAATGTAGTTAGAATGATTATCTCATGAGTATCCATGTATATATATATTTTTTTTTATTTTGCATGTATTTTATTTGCCCGCGTGGCACAGTAGTGGTGTTGCGAAGTATCTAATAAGTTTGTCCTTACGTCGCGGGTTCGAATCCACTGTGGGACGTGGAGATTCTTCGGATGAGACCGCATAAACAGGACTCCCGTATTGCAGTAGGGTAATAAGTACTGGCATGGAAAAAATACCTCACTGCACCATGATTCTAAGTGCCAAGCATAGCCCTCCACCTGCAAATGGTAATGTTTCTATGTGAGTGAAAACTCTAGAAAGGAACGTTAACAACAAAAAACATATACATATATTAATATTTGCGGGATATTTTGGCATTTTATAATCAATCTGCTTTTTCAAAATAGAAATAAACTCTTCTGACATTTATATAGAAATATAGTATATGTCAAGGAAGGCTGTCAATTATTTCATTTTAAAAGAAAAAAGATCTCGAGTTTCCTCGGTCACAGGTGTTGACTCTTTTACTTGGATAATGCATTTTATCTCATGAAATCAAACACAATCTCATTACTCCCTAATAAGGGGCATCTTAGCGGTACTGTGGTTTCTTTTCAAATTTCAAAAAAATCCTTGCCCTCCATTTAAAAACTACAAGAAAGAAGTTATTGAAAATCCATTTCCATCTGTGTTGTGTGTTTGTTAAGACAACCTGTTGCCAGCGAATCCTTTACAAGTGGCGTAACGTAATATTTACGCGTTGTTGAGATTTACGTCCGAGTGCTAGTTGTTAATGGGAAACTGAACAATATGAGATATCTGTTCATTTCATTTGTAAAATCAAATCGGAATTCATAGAAACATTATGAAATCAATTTTCGTCTGCTGAATTTGTCGTCCCTTTCTAAGAAAACACGTGCATCGAACTTGTCGCGCGCGCGTGTGGCAGACTCCGTGTTCTTTTTCGGCTTCAGAGAATGAAAGTTATACTTTGTGATTCAAGAATATAAATAACAGAGTCGTCAGCCTGATTGAATCCTGTCTGACTTCAACGTTGTCCAGAAATTAAATTATCCTATCTTTTTACAAACCCATAGCACAGTGTTCTGGGCTAAGTAAGGGATTTATTTTGAGAGGGGTTGGTGCATCGTCGCAAGCCACGGGTTTTGTGTCCATTCTGTTCCCACAATTTGTGGGAGTAGAATGGACACAAAACCCGTGGCTTGCGACGATGGGGTTGAGGCAGAGTTGAAAGCTCCTCATAATCAAGTTTTGTCTGACGGTTTGTCTGTAGATGCTTGTGACTTTTATACAGATCTGACTTCTCCAGAACCATAAAACCAATTCCAGACAAACGGTTAAACGTGCCACAATGTATATTTATGTATCATTGAATTGTAGAGAGTTTTGAATGATTAGAATAAAAAAGAAAAAATGGGGGGGGGGGG
>PRKT01000232.1:434232-462450 GCA_003671525.1 Saccostrea glomerata
TGCATTTTTCTCACAAACACCCCAGTGGAAAGAATCTTCAGCATGGCAGGAAAATCTTCAAATTAATTGAAGATATATTAGGTTAGGGGACACAGTATTTGAAAAATGTATGAAGCTTTTAATAATATTATTGTAAAAAATGTTGTAAAATAATCTGTAATAAATGTAAAGGAATATAGATACATGACTATTTACTTTTATACGTGTATTCTTGAATGTAATTTGTAATTTAATTAATTACATTTGCAAAGTAACTGTAATTTAATTAATTACATTTCAAAATCCATGTAATGGTAATGGTAATTTAATTGAAGGTTTTGGGAAAGTAATTGTAATTTAATTAATTACTTTCCTATGTAATTGACCCCATCCCTGTTTCATATATTTCGAACAACAATAGCGGATTAAAGCTATCTTAACGCGAAGAGGTAGTTCTTAATATTTGGAGGAGCAATTAATTTGAATCGAACAAGATGGCTTGGCAGGTCTTTTTAAATACGAAGGGGTGGACAAAATACGTCGAGCAAACACAAATTTCAATGGAACACTTGTTATTTCAACAAGACAGTCATGCGGACGTTTACTTTCCATCAGACTTGGCATGAATTTCAACACCTTGTCGTCTGTTTCTCCCGGAAGTTGCTAATTTCTAACACGTGGATTCCGTGTAGAAAATAGGAAAAAGAAAACAGTAGGATTCTGCCGTTGACACTTTGTTGTTTCTTTGTTTTTATTTACCACACGTCTTTATTTAATTAGTTGAGCCCCCTATATCTCCAAATATATATTTAATTTCTCCTTAACATAAAACCTCAATGCAAATGCAAGTTACATAAAAATAAAAACAAAAAGTTCAGGTACTTAAATAAATCATACTCTTGTTGTTTTCAAACTTCGAGGGAATTCTTTAAGGCACTGGTTTTAACACCTGTTACCCTTTCTAGAGAGCATATTTATTCAGATTGGTTCAAGAAAGATATGGGGCGGAGCTTTGTAATTTGATTGGTTCAAGTGATATAAAACTTTCTGAAATCACGCTCTCTGATTGGCAGAGACTAAATATGATTTCTTAAGAATCAAACGTGGTTATGGTATTTTTATCGAAAGGAGGAACATGATTTAAAAACGAAACTCGAGAAAATAAAGTTTCGGTTCATTCGGCGTCCACAAAGTCACTGAAGCCACGAATTCATGCATGTCCCCAGAAAAAAAAATTGGTTTGAAAAATTTAAGAGCGATCGAGGAACTGTCTAGGAATGGTTAAGCATCCCTGATTTCTCGTAGTTTGAAGAGTTTTAAATTCCCATACCCATTTTTTGACAATATTTAACCGGTGAAAAATGAATGTTTGCGAAACTGGACAAGGCAACAAGGACTTGAGCAGCAAGCCTGCTGTGGATACAACTATCCTAAAGATACCAAAGGAGAGGGATAGTCTACATAAGTTCGCCATCAGGGAGATGCTGGGAATCTCAGATGATGAAACAGAACGACCAAAACCTCAAACCAGAAGCGAGCCAGAAGTCACCAAATTAGACGAAAATTGCAACAACTTGGCAGGAAAAGGTACGAGAAACCCTTTTTTGAAAATAACTTTAATTATTAATTAATGATTTTTATTGATTTACCATTTGAGTTGTCATGCACGTTACAGGATTTTTAGTGGTTTATTTGCACTATTTTAATTTCATCTACCTATTGTCTTTTGATATTTTTTTTCCTTTTAAAAAAATAAAGTGTTTGGATATTTAAAAATTTCAATTAGCTATAAAATATAAGTATGAACTGTATTCATTAACCCCAAACGAAAATAGTGTCAAAACCATTTTGAAAGATGTTAGAGTCGGACTATCATTAGTTTTTTTTTTTTAGGTGAAAAAATGTATATGAACGAAAGGTCTACGATAGACTTTGCGCTAATTTTTTTCACTTTATTTTATAAGGGGTTACATATGGAATGCTTTAAAGGCAAAATGAATAAAATAAAAAAAACTATCCACTTGGATTGAATAAACGACGTGAATAATTTGCGAACAGGTGTATCAGTTTTATTACTCTATTGTGGTCAAACGTGTCTGGTGCGTCGCATCTTACAAGCGATCGACCCTCGGGGGGCAAGGGTTGTTCTCCTGTTCTCCAATCTTAAACTATACAATTACAAAAGTGAAAATAAGCGTTTAAATACAATGAAACAGGTGAAAATAACAAGTGTTTTGATACAACAGAAATGGTGAAAATAAGAGTTTGATAGGGGTACACAGATGTCGATTTAAGATATTTTTTTTTTATTTAAAAAAATTTGATTTTGAAACTTTATTTTCAAATTGAATAACGCCCAGGATATTCCTTTTCCTTAGGTTCCAGTATTAAAACTCTTTACTTTTAACAATTTTGCCTTCTTTAAACTTTTTAAATAATCTTTTCACAGAAAGAAGATCCCCAGCAGCCACAAGCTCCCGCAACTCTTCTCCGCAAAATGTCAGTCTTTCCAGCCCCGGTTTACCGAGCGAGCAGCATGATAGACTAGTTAACTGCCGGACCTCTAGTAGCCCACTGGGATTTCCTCCTCACATTCCGTACGATTTCCCGTGGCCTGGTCCGTTATTCCGTGGAATGGCTCCTCATTTTTCACCCTATCTTCCGTTTGGCATGCCGATCCCTGGATTTACTCCAGGTTTCCCGCCATTACATCCTGTAACGTCAGAGCATCAGTTTCCTTTAAAGGCATTAAGTGATCCGTTTTTAGCATTCAACGCCATGCGCCATGCTTTCCCGCAATCACGGTCATTGGCCAGTGCACATCTACCATATCCCAAACCTGTCTCAAAATCATTGAAAACTGAGAGCGGCGAGGAAAATGATTCTAAGATATTGACTTCAGCGTTTGACCCAGTGGTTTCTAAGTACAGTAATTTGGGAGAAGGCTCCATGTTCGAACTTGATTTGTCTGCTTCTGGAAAGAGAAAGGAGAGGGATGGAGAGACAATGCGATACCATTGCGATGGATGTACCAAAGTGTACGCGACATTTAGCGGACTTACAAAACACAAACAGTTTCATTGTGCCAGTCAGGTCAAAAAAGAATTCAGTTGCAAATACTGTGATAAGACTTATGTATCTCTTGGAGCCTTGAAAATGCATATAAGAACACATACTTTGCCTTGCAAATGCAAACTCTGCGGAAAAGCATTTTCGCGCCCTTGGTTACTTCAAGGCCATATTCGAACACACACGGGAGAGAAACCTTTCAGGTGTGACCATTGTGCACGTGCGTTTGCAGACCGCTCCAATCTTCGCGCGCATCTCCAAACTCATTCCGATATCAAAAAATACAGTTGCAAATCCTGCTGCAAAACATTTTCGCGCATGTCTCTTCTGTTGAAACATGAAGACGGCTGCTGTAGCAAACCTTTATTAGTGTAATATAAGTGTAAAATTAGTGTTATCCAGGTGTTCTTTCGGTGTCTAGTCATTATAAGCGGGTTTTGTGTGCATTTTTTGAGTGCTAATTGGTTTTGAACTTATATTCCACTTGATTTGTTGTAAGATATGCCTATTAAATTATTGAAATATTTAAATTCAGACCTTTGTCCTGTTATCATTAAAGAAAGTCACATAGTGTGTATTGAATTTGTAGATGATAATGACCTTTGTAAATATTCTTATTTGCGCACATTTTAAGAGATCTGTCATGACAGATAGTTCGCTTAATCTAGATTGGGCCGGTGACCTTGTATCACCTTAAAAACAAATTGAAGTATGTGCTATTTCATTGCATGCATCCCGCTGATTAAAATATTAGACGATTTCTTATTCAACTTATATCAAACATTTTTTTTATCTGGGACCTACAACTAGTCGAGAGAAAAATGTCATGCATTGAATTAGTTCTTTGAAATATCATTAGCTAAATAGGCCACTTCGCGGCAGGTGCGAACTGCAGGTGTAATTTAAAAGTGGTCTTCCTTACTTTCTCTCCGTACGACAGGTGAATTTTACCTTCTATATAAAGGGCTGGAGGGAAAAGTTTACGTTAATTAAATAAATTAGGCACCTTACCCCTCCCTCTTCACATTGGAGTGAAATACATAAACCACTCCGAATAGAGATATTGTATTTGTAATTCACCTGCTCCCAGCACAGAGACGTACACTTCAAGCGAATGAAATCGCTGACACGTTTAAGCAAGTCATTATCTGTCTTGCCATTTGTCCCCATATCAGGGTTTCATCAAATAAAACCCCCAGCATTAATATTCCACAATTGCCTTGACACCATGCACAAGACAAAACAGATTCGGGATTCAGTTGCCCCGCGCGGGTGGGAAATGCCACGCGAGCAGTTTTGTTTGCAGACGATTAAGGTCGCGTGGAAGCAACCAAGTGAATCCATCTACATCCTAATATAGCACATCATTTGCATACAACGATGTTGTAGTTTAAAAATTAAAAGCATTTCTTTTTTTGAAAATTATGTAAAGTATTTTGAATATTTTAAATGCAAAGTTTAAGACCCCAACACATAATTTTCTTTAGGTATATTTAAAATTAAAAAAAATATATATATTGAAATATATTTTTCTTTATTTTGTGAAAAAAAATTAAAACAATATATCGACCTTTAAATAGTGTTGACAAAAAGTACAAAATTTTTCTAACCTATTCTATTTCCTTACAATGGTGCAATACCGCCCTTCAATTATTTTTTTTTTGATATTCCTTATATATATGCAAAATTTGTACAGGAAAATTTTAAAATGAAATAACTTTTTGCAGTGAACAATACTGAGGGATTAATTTACAGCTCTATGTAGTTTGATCTTTACTTTTTATACAAACACCTGACAAACTTATCAGGATTTATATCCTCTCAATTTTAACTTAAATATCTATAAAAACAAGACAAGAATTATACTAAAACACGAGAAAATATTGACATCTTCTCCAAATCTTCGGACTGGCAGGTGCGACGTGATTTGGAATCCTCCGATGGGTTCTCGCACCTGCTTTTTACTCGCCAAAAGTGTTGATTTTGGGGATCTATGCGGGAGGGTTAAAGGTGAAGGGGATACTTGTCCACAATTTCACGTAAACGTCATTGGGAAATAGATGACTTCTAAGTGGTTCGTAACAAAAGCTAACAAGCACTATTAGCACAACACACAATTGACGGATTTGTGTGTTAAAATTCAAAATTGAAATCAAGAAAAGTGCCCTGGAATGTTAGACACCTGCAGTTATATGAATAATGCTTAATTAGTTTAAAGTATTTGTCCGTCTTGTTTGAAGATTCTCGGCGCAAGTCACGGAAGACTATTGGAAGCAATCGATAGAATGATAGAATACAAAAGAGAAAAGAAAATGTACAAATAAATCGTTTTAAACGTTCACATTTACACAAAATCTACGGATGCTTGAGGAACAAATGATTATCTTACAAATTTATATACATGTACTTTATTTTACAGCTCGACATTTGAAAATTTAACCTCTTTGACATGAACTATGTACCGGCATTTTTATAACTCTCTCTCTCTCTCTCTCTCTCTCTCTCTCTCTCTCTCTCTCTCTCAATAAACATCTTATTTTCAATGCAATTGAAAAAATTACTTTTTTCTTAAGATACAGGTGTACTTTTGTGATATCGGTGAATTCTATTTGATATTGTATACAGAGTCGGAGAAAGCTTGTCTAAGGGATTAGATTTTCTTTTCATTTGAGGACACAACTCCATGAATATTTTAGTAAGCATTTCACTTGTAAAATATGAAGCTATCATTTGACATTGTGTGGCAGACCTCTGGGTACTTTAATCATTGAAATTATATTACATGGACTCGCACCTGCAGAAGTACCTGTCGCTAAATTCCTTTTTTCTGAACAACACAAGTGTCCTTGCTAAAGATTGCAATATAATCACCATATATAAAGGCATGTTTTTGGAGAATACTTTTATTCGTGTCGATTTTTATTTAATTTAACATTTTAGAATTTCAATATTCAAAATCTTGATGTGTTTATTTAAGATTGTGCAAAAAAGAAAATACTTTCAATATCCGACGAGTGTCAGTTTATGGTTAATGAAATTCGATGTTTTCATGTGTAAATAATAATTATTTATTGATATATTGAAGGAAAAGTCACCAGTTCAGGCATAAAGTTGACTTTCTATCCATTTTCATTTAGACAATTTTAAAAAAACGTTCAATTCATTCATATTGTGCTCTAATACACCTGCAAAAAAAACAACAAATTCTTAATACATGTATGCCAATTTAAAAAGCTACGATTTTCGACATTTGAAATAATTATGTTAAAATAATTTTTTTCCTTATATATCTTATCAAACAAAGGGTCTATAAAATAAGTATACAATTTTTTTTTTTAAATTAGAATTATCAATTCATGAAAACATCCTCAGATCATTATACATTTCTTTTTTCTCATAAACAATTTTTGAAAAATAATTTTAATAAATGTATCTAAATGTTAAATGATTGGAATTTTTAAAATCTCCAAATATTTTGTTCTTCTTTTTTTGTATTTCGACACCTGTTGTGCGTGTATTGAGACAATTACAGGTGGATTAGACATACCTATAACTCGCCGTAATTATTTTTCAAACCCTAATTTCACCCCACGATAGAATATTTGTAAATGTTATGTTGAGTCACGGTAATCTAAAATAATTTACAACAGCAAAAGGTATGAATACAGGTGATTATGAAAATACTTCTTCGTGCATTCTTGTTTTGAATTGAAAAAGTATTTTTTTTCTCACGACATCTCTCTCTCTCTCTCTCTCTCTGTGTCTCTCTCTCTCTCTTAAAATACTTTTTGCTGTTGTTCACTTCTATTCTTATCTTTTCCACTTTTTAATGTATTTATTAATATCACTTTTAATGCGTTAAATGCATTTTTAATTGTAGTTCAGATCTTATGAATTAATTAGTATAGTTTTTTTTCAAGTACCAGTAATACATTTTTTCGATTCAAAAATTATTTAATTTATATCTTTTAAAAATGTTTACTTTTATGTTCATCATATAACTAATGCAATGATGTTGTTTATTTTTTATTTATTTATTTTTTTTTTTTGTTTATTCTTCATACATGAATATATATATAGAATTTGTTGTTATTCTTTTGTTTATGGTCTGGTTTGCGCAGTATTCAATTCAACATATCGCGGGAAAGTTGCGATCATGCATGGTCAAATATCAACTTAGGATTTTTAAAAAATAAGAACAGATAAGATTTACAGATTATCATATCTATACCTTAAATCCGATCAACTTTAAATTCAAAACACAAGCGATAATCTTTTATTGTAAAGATTATACAACATTTTTCCTCCAGTGATTGTTAATTGTTGCACTTGTTAAAAAGTTTTTTAATTTTATAATTCTCTCTTTACTCTTTAATCCCCAAAGGCATATACTTTTAAGGTGATTTTATTCGGAATTGTATTCAAGGCGATCAGTTAGTGTTTACTGTGTATTTAATTAAGATTAAACTGAAGTTGAAGCACTTGATGTTATGAAATAAATATACCCCGAAACATTTTGTGCTTAGGATCTGTTGAGTTTGTTACGACAAGTTTGGTCGGGGTTAGGGACAGGTTCATTCAATATGATTAGACTATACACAAATTCGACAAAAGTCTAGATTTAATGACTTTATATACCTGATGGCAAAGATCAATAGCTTAATGTGCATAAGCTCCTTCTACATTGCTACGGGGATATACTTATTTTGACTAAACGATATTTCTTGAGTAACCTCTCTCTTTCTCTCTCTCTCTCTCTCTCAGTTGTTGAAATAATTCTTAATGAGAACAAGATAAGAATATGAGATAAATCATTATATCTAAACACAGCAGATAAGAAAAATCTCAAATATTAAAACTTGCTAAGAGATGCATCACATAATCGGCATCCAAACCTATGGAGCAGGATTTAGAGATATGATCAGCTGTTTCATGCCTTAATACCAATATCAATATACTTTCTATCTTTCCGTAAAGCTGTCGAAAACATAAATCGGACATCAATACCTAACTTGTGTCGTCTGTTTACAAGTGCACAGGTTTTCTTCCTTTGGCAAATTAAGATCAAGTGCGTCTTAGAGAGAAGCTATGTCTATACAGGCCATTTCATCTTCTTTAAATGTTTGGTTTATACATCGACCGGCCGGTACAGGTTGCCAGGGTGACAGTGTGGGACCGATTGACATATGGATCCGTTATATTTATTTGAGGGAGAAAAACCAGCATGTTCCTTTGAAGAAAAAAATATTGTATTATTTTGTTATATCTTTTATAAGGCAAGGCCTCTTATACTCAATGTCATGTTGAGATTGCAGCTTGAATTATTGACTATTGTGAGCCATCGATCTGTATATGTATAGTTGGATTGTGTCCCTATTTCTTGCTAAAATTATTCTTAAATTATTTTATTTTATTTTTTTGCGATATTTTTTGGAATAATTGCAAATATAAAACATTAACAGTCTATTGTATAATTTTCATTAAAAGTTAATACATTCTACATTTATATGTAGTTTCGTAAATAATCGTTTACCTAGACCTTCTCATTTAAGTATATTTATTATCGAACACTTGTAAAAATTGTAATATTTCTAAAACACTTTTTGTTTAAAGTTTTTCGTGAATTCGAAGTAACATGGTATGAAAAAAATAACTTCTAAACTGAAAAGGGAGATTGTTATTAGGTTGAGGAAAACAACTCCATTCTTTCTACACTCAGTTACAATCGTTTTGGGAGACCATTTTGTTAGGAGAATTACTTATTTTGTGTCAAATTGTATTTTTTCAAGTCCTTACTAACCACAATATTAACAGTAACATTTTTTTTTTTACTTTCTCTTTATCATGTGTTTATAGAAAAAAATTAAAATAAAGGCTTAGGTAAACCGACTGTTTTGCAAATTCTTTTTTAAGGAGAAAGGGGGTGGGGGTAGCACTAAACAAGGTATTAAGATTACTCATTATTGTGATTGGAGGAAAGATTATTAATTTTTCCTTTTAGTTTGTGTGTTTTTCCCGGATATAAAGATAGAAGTTCGCATTTAGAGTGAACGCTTGACAAATAAAAGAAATGAAGTGGTTTGATTAAAGGGTATAGTGATGAGACTCAGTGGAATACCTACTTTGGTCTTTTTCTTTTACCTATATGGAAAAGCATTAATAGAATTTATTTTATATTTGGTCGAACAAAGTGAGGAAGAATATAGGGGAACTTAATGGTCACCTGAATGCAATGCAACCCTGAATACAGATTTTCAACAAAAAAGGAAAAAAAATGTTAACAAAAATAGGACCAAGCCCTTAACGAGAACTCCTGACCTAGAGGCCTGCATGGTCAGCAGTTTTACAATTTTGATAGAGGCATCCTTGTTCATCATATTTATACACTTTGTGCTTCTGTTAAATACTCAGGAGCAGCTAGAGATAATTTGCCCAGAATAATCATATTTGCAGGTATATATAATCAAGAGAGGTGCATCTTACATTTAGAAAAGGTCAATATATATCATCATAATTTTAATTGATTTGTCTGCTAATTATACTTTTAAAATAAAATACGCAATTTAACTTTATGATCCATTGGATGAGCCCCGTCCAAACATCAGGAGCCAAAAATTAAAATGATTTTATTTTTAATAAAGTTATGAAGAGGAACTCTTCTTGCTGCTAGGTTCACAAGTCGTAATTTAATTTATTTTTTGCGCATCCCTATAAGAATTTTTGCTAATTACACAAATATAGCTAAGGCTCTGGCCAATTTTGGTTAACTACTGTCCCTGTAAATTTGGAGAAGTCAAAAAAGTTGACAACAGAAATCCTTGGCTCGGGCGAGCTAAAAATCATGACTTCTGTGAGCTCTGCAAAAGTACGCTGCAATCAGTAAAGTATAAAAGTTAACAAACATGGCACTAACAACGTGAAAGCACACTAAGGTAAAAAATATATGTGATTTTATGTATGCCCCTCGTTCAGTTTTACGAGAACTTATATGCATAAATCCTTACTCAAGAACGAGTTAATATTTTTAAGAACATGGCGGCTTCCATCGGACGTGAGTTTCAGAAATTATATATTTTTATGCTTTATCCTTTATTTGAGAATATCCTAAATACAAATTCCATGTTTTCATGGGTCCAAGGAACCCCTTTTAATGATGATAATGAGTCCTGTGCCAAAATCAAGTGTAAAGATCTAAGGCAAGCCCAAGGGGGTGGAGTCTATCCATAAATAATACCGAGGAAATTCTGGTGAATATATAAAACGCCTATATCATATGTAGCATATAGTAGATTATGTTATAAATTGGCAATTGAAATGCATTTAAATGAAAGCAAATGGTTACTTGACAATTGTGTGTTTGACCTCAGAGGTTATTACCATAGTGCATATTTGTTTAACCCCTAGTCGGGAGAGTGCATGTAAACATTATAAAAAGATGGCCTAAAAGGTGTATTTTTTTCTCTTTCAGCAACAGCACTCACAGGCTCAAGCTCAACCAAAAAGCTGAAGAACTACCGACGTTTGCCTTTGTATATTGTTGAAGATCATAATGAGGTATATAAGTATACAATATGTGAATAAAATAGCAATTATAAATATAAATGCAGCTAAAATTCTTTTCCCTTTTATAATTCAAAGTTTCAACTGCATCTCTCATTTCTGTATTTAATACTGTTGTCTGTTTTGCAGTTATATAATGTTTTAATTGAATTGCCAGTTTTACCTCATATGTGTGTTGGATAATACCAATGCATGTCCAAAACTTTGGGGTGTTTTAACAATACCAAGTTTTGACACAATCCCTCCCATCAAGATATGAATTTCCTCAAATTTGAAAGTAATAAAGTTTTTGTATTGTTGATTTAATCTGAATTAGCATGTTAGTTGATACAAGAAAAAAAATTAATATGATATTCAACATACTACACTGAAAACACAGATTTCATTGATATATCATATCAATAATGAAGTTAAACCAATTCTAATTGCCAACCCCTAACATGAATTCGAGTTCTCACAAATTGTTTAAATTTCAAATGTACTCCAACTCTAAATTCAAATTCTTAAAGACAAATATTTTTAAAAAACCATGAAAACATGGAAAAGGGGGTCATGGAAAAGGTCCTCCAACAAACACAGTGATTTTACAACTTATTTGAACAAATATTTGTTGTGATGAGCTTCTCAGTAATCATGATTGCTTATTTATGTTTCCTTAGGTTCTGCCATACATACATCGAGCCATAGGAAGCCACCATCTTCCGTTCTCTGATATGGTGTTTGTTCACTTTGACTCTCACCCAGATATGCTAATTCCAAAAGAAATGCCTGCTGATGATGTTTTTAACAAGGAATCACTTTATGAGTAAATACTTGTACAGTATATTTTTAAATTCTGAAAATTTGAAGTACTCTGACAATATTTTTTTGAAATGTGAAGTCTTTGTTTTTCTATCAGTCAAATCATTATTTAGGAGCATCAGCATAGAAAACTGGATTATGCCTTTGGTTTATGCTGGCCATGTGAGTGTTATCGTGTGGGTCAAGCCTCCATGGTGCACACAGATAGCAGATAAAAACACACATTTCTATGTGGGCAAGTGTGCCACAACAGGGACAATAAGGTGAAGATACAACTTACCAGCAATGTGTAATCAAAATAAATAGGAAATAAATACACTTCAGTAGTACAGTAACTAATAATTTAATTTTATTTGTATTCTCGCCTCTCATTGGTTGATTTCCAAAAAGGAACGCATAACATTTTGTATAATCTGGTTTGGTATAGGGACACACCCCCTTGACGACCAGCTTAATCATCATATCCATGCAATCACCTCATTTCCAGTCCTCGGAATCCATGGAAAATTCCAGATTTAATAAATGCACCTTCAACTTTAAACAATTACTCGTTCTTACCTTATGTAAACAAACATCATGGCTTATACTCGATAATATGGCCAAGAATTAGAGTCATTCCTTAACTATATTATAATGTATATAATTCATGTACATTAATTGCAACTTGTAGATCTATGTTTAAACAAAACCAGAGTAAAGAAATAACATTTTTTTAGAAATCTTTGCTCGTGTAGGAAAATATAATGTACATATACCAAGTATTACTTATTAATAGGAATTGTTTTTATGCCTCCTCAATTGATGATGTTAGAGCAAATAGTTTTTGGCCTGTCTGCCTATCTGTCTGTCAGTTTGTCTTTGTCCATGAAAATAAACCTTATTACCATAACTTTAAATTGGCAGTGGTTTGACCTCTGAGTGTGAATATGTTTGAGAAATTTTTATGTTTGCAATGAGCTCTCACACTTGAGCATCAGTCTTTAAAAAAACCCTCGCTTTGTTGAATATGTTTTAGGGTTGCAGATATTATTAATGAATTGAATATTATTGCAGATGCAGTTGTAAAGAATCTTACTTTGTGAGTGAAACACTTTACAGACCAGAATCTCAGCTCTTGAACAAGAAAAGAGTTCAACTGATTGTGTTTACACTGAAACCAGATGGCTGGAAGGAAAAACCAAACATTGACAAATCAGTGGAAAATATCAAACAGGAAGGAAATTCTAAAAGTGAAAGTATTAAACCAGAAAGTAGGGAGGATAAATGTCAAAGTAACAGTATGTCAGGGTCAGATGAATGTTTGAACAATCAGGAATTCGCACACAGGGATGTTGAAGAAGTTTCCAGGCAGAGGATAGATGTCTTTAAACAGAAACATGGAAAGTCAGACCATATAGAATGTGATGATAGCTTAAATGACAGTGAAGATCCAAACTCCAACGGCTGTAGAGCATTGAGTGACAACAAATCTGACTATACTGTATCTAACAATGTGCAAGAATTGAATGATGATGTGAAAAGTGATACTAGTACATGTATTGCACAAAGAGAGTTTAGAGACAATGAGGGTGCAAGTAATTCATTGTTACATTGTGGGGGTAGTATATCTAGTGAATTGACAGTTGATAGATTCAGGGAATCATTGACAAATTTCAGTGAGTTATTACAGGAGTTCTCAGACAGACCTGTGATCCTAGATATTGACTTAGATTTTTATTCTACAAAGAACCCTTTCCTGGAAGTTTACACACCTTCTCAATACGAAATTCTCAGAGAACTATACAGTTTTCAGGCACCCTTGAGTATGTCAGATGAGGTATGTATATGTTTATTTTTAAAAATAAATATTTGAAAGCATTTAAAAAACTTTGCAGCTAATTGAAGGATAGACATAATGTAGTTTATGGTCATGACAAAAAAAGAGAGAAAGAGAGAATTGAAACCATGGTCTCTATCACATTTTTATTTCCAGGACATAGAGGAATGTGTACTAAAGAGAGAAAATGAATTAATCCATATAAAGCAAGAGTTCCTGAAATTCACTGAGTACTCAGAACCAAAGCTCAGTCATTCTAAGTGAGTAATACTTTAAAGAAAAAAAGCTTCAAAATAAATCATTAAAAATAGAAAAAAAAAAGTAGTACTTTAAAGTGGCAGTGAATTTTTTGTAATGCTTAATGTCTCAAATTTCTTAACAGTACCTTGCATGTATATTCAAGAATTTTCTGGCAAGTATTCTACATGTATATTTTACTTAAGATTTACATACACATTTTGTATGTTAAAGAGCTGAAAAGATCAAAGCTTTAGTGGATGACCTGCGATCTTGTCAAGCAGATGATAATCCAGTGAACTTTGACCTTCTGCATGAGGCAGGCTGTACCTGTGATGACACGGAGCTCCCCCATCATGTGAGCAGTCAGGAGGAGATAACTCTGTTGGTGGATGCCACACAAGACTTCCTGTGCCACATCAAACGTCCTACTATAATAACCATGGCTAGGTAAAAGATCTCATTCAAACGTGAAAATAATCAAATGTACATGTATAGGGGAAAGGCTTGGATGCTGAGTATGTGATTTTGAAGCATTCATATAGTGGTAATATAAATACTGTAGATTCCAGTTTATATACAAACAAAAGTCACTGCCCTGTACAGATGTATAAGCAATTATTTCATGAAAATAACAAAATGCCATTCAATGTCTTCAAGCTTTTTTGTTATCCTTCATATAGTAGTTTTTCCCAGTCATTCTCAAACACTTGGTAAAATATTTTTGTTCTATTGACAGATCTAGTCAGGATGACTATTGTCCCCCAGAACAAGTTGAATCCATTCAGAGCAGTGTCCTAGAAGTTCTACAAGACCTGTACTTAGAAATAGAACTGACTGCTGACTACTAGTGAGCAGGCAAAAGTAGAAAGAAAAAAAAATAAAAGTCACGGAAAATAATTTTTATTTCAAAATGTTTGATTATCTCCCTTTAAAATGCAGTGAATATTTTTTCATGAATAAAAAATGAGTAATACAAGCTTTTGTTTAATTTTTATTGTATCTTCACATAATTGTACATGGTTGTCACAGTTCATCATACAGGTTAAAGTACTGAGCATGCTGAATAGCATGAAAATATCACAATACAATTTAAAATGCAATTTGCAGTAACTTATCATCAGTAACATGTACAGTGTACAATGTATGTACAATAAAAATACATTTTATTGTACATACTTATCCATTTACAGTATGTTTTATAACATACATAACATAATTAATTTTTCTCGCTTATTTTACATGAAGAGAAATCAAAATTACAATATAAACATTGACTCTTTTTACACTACATGTAGTAATATTGCATGATGTTAGTGATGCATTAATCTCAGTATTAAAATTGCTTTACATTTTTATGATTTCACAATTCTAATTATCTTTTTACAAATCCTTTTTAAAAAAATATTAATTATAAAACCAAGTACATGTATTATTTAAGGAGGCTAGGGGGTTCAACTAATTTTTATTTTTATTAACCACCAGATATAACTTAAATTTTGGGATATGATATCTTAAGCTGTCAACAATCATTTGGCAAAGAAAAATTTCATAAATTTTAGCTTTAAAATTTTGTCATTTTATTATATCTTTATATGGAGCTCTTCTAATGGAGATCAAAATAGTGTAAAAATGGCCATGACCACCAAGCCTCTTTAAATGTGAGCTGTACTTCAATTTTACAAAGTTTTCAAATTTTGTAACTATATACATGTAGTTTTATAGACATTATGTTCTTTCAGTAAGAAAAATCCTCCTCAGAAGGGGAAAAAATTTGTGAGGGAAGATAAAAGTCTAAACTTTGTCATTCACTGGTAAAAATCACATAATTGATGATCTGAAATATATAAAACACAAGGAACACAATAATTCTGTAGGTTGTACATGATTTCATTTTTCTTCCCATATGATTAAATACACAATCATTTTATATTCAAGAACTTTGGCACATAGGGCTGGTAGAATTGTCACATTTTTTCTTTGCCGGCAGACATGGACCACTTCCCATACCCCGGTCTTATTCCTTTAGAGTTGATGACGTCCATCACCACACTTCGTTTAAACTGAGACCATTCACTCTTCAGCTTCTGGTTCATGTATTCCTCCTGAATATCACTCTGAAGGAAGAATTTTTAAAGTGAGCCAGCAATTAAGGAAACGTTTACAATGTATTTTTATTAACTCGCCCATCTCTAACAATGACTTTCTACAGGTTTTTGGGATAGGTAAAACAAAACAGAAATTGTTTATAAATAATAATCATAAAAATCATGCAATTTAATCTTTCGAGAGATCCTACAATGTATATTAATATATTTTATAATTATTTTACTTTGAGATTCTTACGGAGGTGAACTTGGATTTTTGTGTAAGAATTACAGTAAAAGAAAAATTATTTTCATATCAACTATATGAAACAGGAGCAAAATTTCAAGAAAATTTACTGGGAACTTTTAATTCATACCTTCTTAAGGTTACCAAAGGTTGGCTCTGCAGTCTGTTGAAATAATTTTTTGGTATCATCATCCAATTCTGTAAAAAACACATATCCATCAAACGCTTATCATTAGAAGTTCAGGAGCAATTATACTATAAAGGGAGATAACTCAGGAAACATTGAAATAATTTTTTACAACAAATTAAAAGTTACAAAGAAAGAGGTTATTTACAGCTGATACCTTTAATTCGCTCCTTTCGTATAATGCCTAATTCTACGTTTTTATCTGTGAGGATCGTACAGTCTATTGATTCGTCCAAGAGGACACTCAGCTCCGCAAAGGTCTGCGACTCCTTCAGGATTCCTACAACAACCTGCTTTGTTTTCTTCTCCTGTAAAACGGACAAAATTATCTCAACTTTTATAATTAATTTATATTTTAAATAAAAAAGCAATTGACTTTTTCGTAATAACTTCTGATTTTTGAATTTTCGATATTAACATATTTACCCGTTTTCCATTTGGCTGGGTGTGCATGACTTCTACTTGCTTTAGGACGTGACAGACTCCTTTTTTGATGAAACCAATGTATGGGGCTTTGTACTTCTCACTGACTAGCACTGTTATAAAAATAGAAAATAATTAATAAAACTGTTATTAATTGTAATCATTCAAAATGAAATCCTTTGATATATAAATTGGTTATTAAGAAGATCACATATAATCTTTTAATCTAATCTGTTTATAGTCTCCTTTTTAGAAAAACACAAACTTATAAACAATGAATGCAACCACCCATCTGATACTTCGATCCTCAACCAAAAAACAAGGAATTAAAATGCTGCCTTTTATGGAAGGACTTTCTTTTCAACCAACATGATTAACAAGCCTCCTATTTTGTAGAATGATATTGTACTCACATGAATTGGGAGGAGCACTCATCCATTCTATAAGCTCAGCTACTTTCAGTACAGGCTGTTTTGGCCAAAGTTGGTACTGACCACATGACAAAAGTAAGTTCACTTTTTCTGTGTGCTCTCGTTGTTTGATTTGCTGAAATTTCAATTAAATATTACATACAAAAGAAATGATACATATAGTGTTCATAATAACTTTTAGGCATGATTTTCAATACCTGTAACTGAGGCTGTAATCATACCTCTATCACCCTCATGTAGTCTGTAGATGATATTTTCAGGAATTCACAATTTGGTTGTGTTGTAACTACACTAAATATTCTGAAATCAAATATATGTATATAAATGTACACTGATAAGTAATCTTGTAGAGGAGAAACAATAAAATGGGCTTTTAGGTTTTATTTTTCCATCCAATGGCCAATGCAACATTTTTTTTTTTTATATTTACAGTATTCAGCATTAACATCTTTGAAATTTTACTAAATAGCTTAAATACTATTTAAATAAAACATTACCACATATTTAAATGAGTCATTGATTGAGCACTTTGAATAAATAAAAAGAAACTTACTTGGATCCTTGTTCTCTTTTAACTTTAACTAAGGTACCAAAGCAGTCACCAGCAACTAACTGAAATTTTAATAAAAATCTTATGAGACTTTTCTATCCCTTCAGAAAAAAACATTCATTTTTTAAAATTTCTGTTTGTTTGTTACACCCTAACTTATTCATTTGTATTTTAAATACATTTAAAAGCTTGTACCTCTGGTTGGGTTTCCTCTGGTACTAAAGGAGTGGAGCTACGTGAATCAGGAATTTCATTATCCTCATTTAAGTAAGGGTCCGTAATTGGTTTCACTGCTCCTCTCAACACCATATGTAATCCAGCCTTACCAAACACTGAAATTTTTAACAAGGATTTTCAATGTGAATGAATTTAAAACAAATTATACAGAAATATGCTTGTTCGCAAGAGTATTCAAATAAAGTGGGTAGCTGATTCAGAAGTAGAGAAAATATAATACACATGGAAATTTTTGCCCCTGTTTTATTTTCACCCTTGTCACAAGTGGGCGAATTTTAAACGGGACGAATTCAAAGAACACAGTATTAATTCCTGCACGGAACTGGGACTGGGCGAATTTAAAATGGGGCAAATTTATAAGCAGTGTAAGAGGGGGAAAAATAACACGGGGCGAAAATAACCCTGTATACAGTTTATGGATTAATAAAATACTGTAACCTCTTCAATTCCTGTGAATACTACTCCGAAGTACTGGCCATTATGTTTACCTGTAAATCCTGGTTCTTTCCACTGCTCTAGAACTCCAACAACACAGAGCTCTCTGAGAACTTTGGAAGGTATCTTGTCCTTGAAGAATTTAAATGTTTGTAGAATGGAAAATATTTTCTCTATTTCTGGCAGTGATCTTTCAAATGGTCTGAAAAAGAACAATATCTGGATTTATAGCTTGCAGAGTATAACTAGTTCAGAATTTCAACAGTATCTCATGATCTGAAAATATTACTCAGACTACATGTATATTAATGTTCAGAATGTACGACACTTAGGGGACAGAACACTTGCTTCTACAGCCTATTTTTTTTTGAATTTATAAAGAAGTAATGCAGCAAAATTGTACATTAATCCTGGCACTTCATTATAAGCATGTTTTACTTTATATAATGATATAAGTTTATCTTACAGTTTTCTGAATAGCTTCCTTAGTGTCCTGAGGTTGTCCAGTCTCACGTGTTCTGGGTCCTCACTCTTCCTCTGTTTATGAAGCAGAGGCATGTAATCTCGGATGTCGTGGGTTATTCCGTCCACCGGATAATCCTTCCCTTTAGGCTTCACTACCTCCGAGGATTTCCCTGAAGTAAGATGTACAAATGCTGAACTTTATTATTTTTTTTACAGTATAACCATTGTGATGTGCTGTATCATGATTGGAATGATCTATTTGCAAAAGATCTTTACATATGTAATAAGATAAAGTTGTTAGGTTAACCGTTATAATCTAAAATTAACAAAACAAATACATGCAATGTAATGGTTAGTACAGTGCATATACCTACAGCTTGATATCATACCTGTTGCTCTGTTGGTAAAACTGGCAGCTGAGGACTTGTGTTCACTGCAAATTGTAAAGAAATAAACATTTTCATTTCGATTTTTACTTTTTGCAAAGACATAGTGATGTAGTGATATGGAAGTAAAACATTTTATTAGAACCTTTTATTTTACTAACAATCTAATTCTATATAAACTAGTGCTAATTGTAACGGGAACCGTTACAGATGTTCCCCAAACGCTCCCCAACTTCATTTTGGTGCCTCATTCCCCCTGAGCTTCATCAAATAAACTAAACTTGATGCATCTTAAACTTAAACAACGTTTTTCCTAAAGTATACCAAGTATATAGCAAATTTTTGCATTGCTTGCACGTGCGCACACTTGCATGCATATGCGGAATGACCATATCATTGTATCTACACTATTAATTTATTTTAATGCACTTAATATCAAGGCATTTAGTCAAAAAGTATTCGAAAATACGCTAAATCAAGTGCATTTATAATTATACGTATTGCACGTGCACGCACGTGCATGCATGTGCATGATGACCATACCCTTTTGTAGGGGTCCATTACGACTATCTATGTTCTAAATCCCATCCTGTTTGGCTGAAAACCAAGGGAGTTATAGCCATTTAAAGTTTTAGCCAATCAGATTGCAGCGCACGTGCATGCGCGTGATTTCATGAAAATTATTTTATATCATATCATAAGTTATCTTAATGCATGACTATATTTTAAATTTCAAAGTATTTCGTCAAAAAACGAATAAGATATTGAGATTTTTGTTTCAGCCAATCAGATCGAAGCGCACGTGCATGCGCGTGAGTTCATGATAATTTGACCATGTCCTCTTGTCTATAATACTAATATATTCTTATATTCTGAGTTTCAACACATTTCATCAAAAAATAGAAAAGTTACGGCTATGTCAATTATATTGGTCATTTTACATGTTGCACGTGCGCGCTCTTGCAAGCACGTGCGCGCAAAATGACCTTGATTCCGCAAATCTACATAACATGTCTACTGACCCTAAAAAGGTTTTACCTACATCAGATGAACAGTTTACAAGATCATTCGCGGACAAATAAGTACCCAGGAAGAAGAAAAATAATAATAAGAAACAGAGTAAAAACAATATGTTCCCAAACTTCGTTTGGGGAACATAACTATGCCCAAATGAAGTTTGATTCATTTCTTTTTCAAAAACACAGATCTACATGATCTATGAAAAGTGTATGTTGTCTGTCTGTCTGTGTCTGTCTGTCTGTCGGTATACAATTATTCAAAATTCTATTTCTCCTTCAGTTTTGGTCCAATATCAACAAGACTTTGTTAATAAGTAGACTTTACTATTAAGATACATAATTCAAGTATTGGTTTTTGATTTTGACAAACAATGTTTCCATTATGGTTTTAGAAAATAAAATGATTTGGAAATCCATTCGAAATGCTACTCCTTCTACAGTTTTGGTCTGATTAGAAGTAGACAACTATTCTAACATATTTACATTTGCTAATGTCTTTCCTTATAAGACAATATAAATTAAATTGACATTCAATTTTCAATGACATGCAGTTGGGCAAACCGCACGAGACTATTAGAAAGTCTTGACTGTGACGTCACATGACGCCGTAGTTACGTTATGTTGCATTTCTATAACAATGTCCAAATAGGGCCTATTTTTCCTTGTAACACGAATAAAAGTGAAATATAAATATAAGAAATAAAATATCACTTTTTAGAGTTTCATTGGGATGTGACATGAAGTCGGTATGTGATCAAATCTACTACACCGCCCTTCAGGCGTAATAGAATTTGATCACGTGACTGACTTCATGTCATACCCCAATGAAACTCTAAAACATGATATCTTATTTCTTGAATAACTTCTCTTTGTTATAAATACAGTCAAACCTTCTTATCTCGAACTCAATGGGAACGAGAAACTTCTAGATATCTAAGGATCTAAGATATCAAGGATAAAATACTTTTAAGTGGTTGGGACTTCAAAATCAATTTGACATATCCTTGGTATTTGAGAAACTGGTGTTTGAAATACCAAAGTTCAACTGTATAACACAATAGAGCTTGTCAAAGACAGTTATGTTTTTTAAATGTGCTTTTCAAAAATGTTTTATATATATTTAGTCATAGTCATATAAGCATTGACATTATATATATCCAATCAATTTATATCTATTTACTGAAAACTTAAAAATTACCTTACCTTCTCTTCTCTGAGTGGTTAGGGTAACCAGATTTTTTGGGTGGTTTTGCAAACATTTGATGATAGTTCCTCATGAACTCTTCATGAGCTTCTTCAGTTGACTCTGCCTGTTCCCTGAATTAAGAAATTGCAAAGAATATAATCACAGTAGGTTCAGAACATTTCAATTTTTCTTCACTGATTTTTAAATAGTGTAATTTTTGTGGATTGTCCTCTGAAAATAGGGCTGTGCATAAAAACATGTACAGTATACAAGATATTTTATAGACCAGTCAAGGGTCATCTGAAAGTACAAATGTACATTGTTTCACAACAGATTAACAAATCATAGTTACATAAATAATCGTGTTACATTGTATAAAGTGTCAATGATCAATATATAAAGACAATAATACCACCACTTGTGTATTTTTCTTATAACTACCTTCCTTTAAGGCCTTCAATGCTGCAAAGCATTCGAAGTTTTTCATAGTCGATTGTAGGTTGTGGAGTGTCATCAATTTTTGGAACTAAAATAAAAAAAAAAAATAAACTTAACACCAAGAGAGGAAAAACTTCAAAATAGTGCATAAATATATGTTGGTATCTATAGGAAACACAATCAAATGATCTTACATTCACCTTAAAAAATTATCACATTGGTAAATAGCCCTATTAAGTTTAAAATAATAACAGACAATTAACCAAAGACATAGCCTCTGTACAAAGTTATAAACACAGTAAAATTTATTTGCGAAATAATTCTTTGAATTTGAATGATTGATATAATTTTTTATTTACGTCTAAGCCTCTGTCTTTTATTAATCCCCCACTCTTGAAGAGTTTGATCTCGTTTGATGAGAGCCATCGTTTCTTTCGAGCACCTGTCTTGCTTTATTTTTCCGCCATATTGTTGACATTCAGTATTGTCCCAGCAACAGCTTTAGTTTCGAATAAATGAGAATAAACTTTACATATTCTCTTTCAAAATTCTACTTTTACACTCACAAAAATTAAGAAAAATAATTTAAAAAAACAATACAAATGAACAAAAAGCTTGGTGATATATTTTTAGGCTTAAATATAAATCCGGAGATATTAAAACAATCTAATAATTAACTTCCGGTATGGCTGAATTTCCAAATCTTGGCAAGCACTGTAGCTTAGAAGGTTGTAAGCAAATAGGTAAGCGAAAATACAAAATTTCTAAGTACTGCTGGATAAAAATGTTTCATATAAATTTGGAGAAATAGAATGTGGATTTCCATATTGAAAGAATACTTCAGTATTCCTCTGTCACAGTCTGTGGCATGAAGGAAACTCGAGATTTTCACATATGCAGATGGTAAAGAATTGGAATAGTTTTTACCAGAAACATAAAAATGTCGTTTTTTGTCTATTGTTTTAGTTGTATACTGGATATATCCATTTAGCTAAAATGTCAATTGAAAATGGAGGTATAAATTATTTGTAAACAAATAATCAACTGATTTGAGGCTGGAAACAAAGTGATATTATTAATTTTAAAAGGAACAAAAGTAAAGGGAAGAAATAATTAGAAACATATACATCATTGATAACCATTGCCAATGATGTACATGTTCCTTATTGGGTTTTTTTTTAAATTGAGCCTGTATTTGAAAATGCCAGAGGGTATTTTTAAAGGGGCATGGAGGGGGTCGCTGTAGATAGTTTTCGTTAGGCCTTAATTTAGCGAAAGTTACCTCCCGTTGGAGGTCGACTCGGTGATTTTCCCTCTTTGTCTTACCAAGTTTAAGAGGTTGTATTAGAATTATTTGGTGGAAAATCTTTAATAAATATTTTTTTTTAGAATAAAGGAGGCTTCCAAAAATTTATATACTTCAGAAAAATAATGATTTCTTATTCAAAATAGCAAATATAGATTTTTTAAATTGGTTGAATAATGAAGGATTATGAGCATTTGGACCTCCAGTATGGCGGCCAATGGGAAATAACTCTCGCTAAATTCTGGCCTATCGAAAACTATCTATTGTGATTTCCACCCTTTTATGTGTAAACGACGAAGGAAAACTGTACTGGTGACATTGGTCTAAAGTTATTATATTATGTGATGGGATGAAAGAACAATGTATTCTTTCCTTAAGCAGAACAACTTGTAATTTGAAGTTCAAGTCAATCTCTAGACCTGTCAATTTGTTTACATTTACAGAAGATTACAGATCTACATACCAAAGAAAGGATCAAAAACTGTGACACAATGAGGAGAAGTTATAGTAATCTTCATGACATTGTTGACAATTTACGTTATGGATCTGAAAAATATTTCCAAACTTTTATTGAAAAGAAAGGAGATCTAAATCTCAGTGATGGATATGGAAGGACCCTCTTGATGTGGAGTGTTTTGGACGGAAAAACCCAACGGGTTCAGGCCTTGATTAATGCAGGGTGTAGGTTGAATTTGGGGGACAGAAATAAAGATACAGCATTAATGCATGCTGTTCAGACATCAAATATAGAGATTACTCAAGTACTGGTGTTGCATGGTGCCATAATAAATACTATAAATGAGGGAAACTCCACACCACTTAGTGAAGCAGTACAACAGAATAATGTACAAATGGTTAAACTTCTGTTATTGTATGGGGCAGACAGCAATATCATTTGTGGTCATCGACATTTACATAATATTAGGACTGCTTTGACCACTGCCATAGAGGATGACCAGGAGGCAATAATCTGTGCCATTCTCTCCGCCAGACACACAAATGTTAGTCTACATTTAAGTGTTTGTGTTCAGAGTCACAATTTAAGAACATTTCAATTTCTGCTTGCACATGGAGCAGATGTCTTTTCAAGTGGTATTGAGGGATCAGTTGGTGAAACAATACTAAATGAATATCTCAATGGACACCTCCAAGCAGAAAAATTCTTGATCAGTTTATTGAAAGAAAATGGATTTTGTACATCTATTTCAAAGAAGAATGACATTTTGAAGTGTCTTAATCATCTACTAAAACAATGCACATTTTCAAAAGCAAAATTGAAGCTAATGCCAATTATCCTTAATTATTTATTGCCTCTAGGAATAATCCCAGATGCCACATTAAAATCAAAAATATGCCAGTATGCTCCTGACACCAAAGAACTTTTACCTATTCCTTGTCTTCAGAAACTGTGTAGAACAGCCATCCGAGAGGCAATGTGTTTTGGAATTTCATTAAAGACCGAGAAACTGCCTCTACCAGTGAGACTGAAAAACTTCATTTTATTGGATGAAATAGGATTTAAAAGATGACTTGTATACAAGTGCTTGATAATCATGATGAGATAATTAAAGAAAAGTTACTGCTATTATTTGAAATATACTCACAAAAAAAGAAACGCATATTCAGATTAAACATAATATATTAGTTTTCAGTTTAATCCTTATTTTTTATTAGTGATTTTAGAGGTTTTGATGAAATCAAACATGTCCTGTGTTGGGAGTAGAAAAGTGAAGTTTAAGTCATTGTCGACGCCTCCAAATTCTAGGGGCATACCGTCTAAAACATCCATATGTCCTTTGCGACGTCTAAGCGCAACTGGATTTCCAATGTACGGATGTCGTGCACAAATACCATATCCTCTCAGTCTCTTGCAAACAATTTATGCACTTTTATGCTGATTTTTTCATTCAGCAATTGTAGCAGCAGTTTTTACAGCAGTTCTGAATCGCGTGAGGTGCTGAAAAAAAGGGGGGGTCTGACGGTCCTGCTGGGTGTGGTTACCTGTGGATAGCCAATTCTTGGTCTTCCGACGTTAGTTTAACGGCTGCAAAGCCCATTGATGTGTTCTAAATGCAGTTGCAACTTCCTGTTGCGTAGCTCTAATTAGTATCATCTTGAGCCTAGTTGTGTTTATCTTTGTTTCGGCGTGGCATTGCAGCATCAACACTGCAATCAAATCTTAAATATGGGTTTAATAGGACTGATAATAGTTTCTGTAAATCCAAAATATTAACGTAAATAGACATCCGATTTAGAAAAAATCATGAAAAACAATACTTTCATAAACATGTTTAATCAAGGGAGATAATTCAACACTTGGGTTTTAAAACCCCATGTTGTCCTTTGAATAGGTCATAGGTATCCAACGATATAAAATATATTTGTCCCATGTACATTTTAAAAATTTCTTTGACGAGTAAAACAGTATGCGTTTCTTTTTTTGTTGAGTATATATCATTATATGTGATTGTCGAAAAGTAATAATTTATTGTATTTAGAATAAGCTACATGCAGTTTACTTTGACCTGGTCAGAGCTTATGTACTTTTGTTTATAATAAAAATGTTGTTTTTTATGCATGGAATAAAAGTCTTCTTTATCAAGGAAGAAATATATCTGATTTTTTTTGGTTGAATGTACATAGAATTATGTATCGAAGTTTAAAGTTGGTTGTAATTTATTTGTTGAAGGAATGTTACAAACAAAGTCTTTATTATTTAGGAACATTTTGTTTATAATAGTGTAAATGGCATTTTCAGTTAAGGCATATTGTATCTGGCCTGGAGGGGGGGTGGGGGGTGCTGCCCCCATTCCCCACATGTTTTCAAACAACTTTTTACCATTGTTTATTCCAATTGAAAATGTTCATTGGATTAAATATAATGGCAAAAGCAAGTCCGGTTCATAACTGAAGAATTACTTGGCATAGAATCATCAAAGTTGGACAGGTAATCTTTGCTTCCCTACAAAAGTGTGCACAATGCAGTAGTAGTAACTTATGTTACATGTATTAATAATTTTATTTAAATTCTCTTTCGTTGTAGATTTTTTGCCTTTTACATGTGAAAGCTGTCGGCAAGTATTCTGGTAAGCAATATGTATATTTTTGCTTGTCCTCTTTTGTTAACCATACTGATTATGATCTTAAGGAATTTACAATGTATTTATTTTTGTTGTAGTTTAGATCACAAATTTCCAGACCACCATTCCTGTACAAAGGTAGAATACAGTCATCTTTTTTATTACATTAGAAAAAGTATAGAAAACACATGTAATTAAAATGAATTCATGTTGAATGCATTGTGATTTTCATTCCCTATAGTTTTATTATCTATAAACTTAATGAACATAACAAATAGCGTTTTTTGCTATAAACATGTTTTACTGAAACAGCAATAAATATGTACACCTGCATGCCCGAACTATTTTGTGTATTCCACACTTGATACAAATCTGATTACATTATAGTTCAGTGAAGAGACTCCCCATGCTGAGTACACAGGTACTAAGGCTTATTCCTGTAGCTTTACTGACTGTGATGCCAGAGAACTGATGCCAGTAGTCTGTGAAAAATGTGCCAAAAATTTCTGTTTGAGGTATGTTTTGGATTTATAGTTACATGAATAACAATGCTTTGTTTGTTGTTTTACATCCCTGTAAAGAATTTTTTACCCATATTGAGACCCACCACTTGCCAGTGAAGGACTACAAATTTATACCTATAATCACTTGGGGCCATTGAGCAGGAATGGATCTTTATCATGTCAAAACTTGCTGGGACATGGACCTCGGTTTATACGGTCTCATCCAAAGGACCGATCTCTCTCTTATCAAACAGTGCCAAATCTAGACAAACAAAAAAATATTAACTCCAGCTTATTACTGCAAGCAATTAACATTTTTTAAAACTTTTACTTTTTTGCATACATCTAACAAAGTTATTATGCTAGTTGTTTTATTATAGACACAGACTTCAAAATGATCACCAGTGTGAAAAGTTGGAAGAAAAGAAAACTCCAACTAAAACAGCAGAACATGTACAACAGATCCTCGGTAATTTCAACATGAATACTTCAATCGAACATTGATAAAATATCATACCAGTAAATAACTTAAATCAAGCTACCATAAAATATTATAGACTAAAGTAAATTTTAAAATTAGGTGCAATTTGAAATGCTAGATAGCAAGATTTGTATTTCAGCCAATAAGAAAGTAAATGAAAACCCAAAGAAACCCAGGGGAAAGAAATCCAGTAAGACTGCAGCCAAAGTGGCACTGATGAAGATGAAGCTTCATGCTGCCGGAGACACGAAGATCTCAGAGTTTGACAGAGTGTACTTCTCCGTGGTATTACCTGGGGGCTCTATCTGTAAAGGGCCAAACAAACCTCTGTTTTTTTCTAAGGTGCTTATTTGTTTATGGATTCCCTTATTTTTAGTAGATTTTACACACTAAAAATTATGAATCTAATTATAATTATCAAATTTATTAATGACATCAAGTTGATGTTCATTTTCAGACTTGGTCTGTAGGACGTGTGATAGATGTGGCTGCAGATAGAGCAAGTATCACTAACACCAACAACACAGGCAGTCCTCAGGTACTGATTAACTTATAAGTATCAGACTTCAATGCACATCAAACCTCATTTTATCTATCAGCACCAACAAAGACAGTACTTAGGAACCATGCTACTTTGAAGTATCAGACTACAGTCAAAGCTCATTATCACTTACGCTAACAACATACACAGTCCTCAAGTACTGTGTTATTTATTCAGTATCAAAATACAGTTTAACCTCATTATCCTGTACTGAGACATAGCAAATATTTCAAAAGGGGGTCTAAATATTGAAAAAGAAAAAAAAAGTTGAGGTTTCCTACTCTCCAGAAACATATACATGGTTTCAAAATATCGCTGTTTGAAATACCTGAAGATTAACTGTGCATATTTGTGCATTCCAAAATGTTGTCATTGTCATACAGTTTCAGTTCTAATGGAAAATGCATTTTTGAACAGCATTTTAATGAAACTCTTTTACAGAAATTATAATCTTTCACATTGCTATGAAGCAGGATTTTTTTAGCTCTACTGGTCAGAGACCAGAAGAGCTTATGCGATGGTAATGCGTCCGTCGTCCGTCCGTCTGTCTGTCTAGCTGTCTGTCTGTCCGTCTGTCTGTAAACAATTTTTCAAAATGCTACTCCTCCTACAGTTTTATTCTGATTTCAATATAACTTGGCACACAAGTAGACTACACTAAGATACATAATTCTGTGTATCGGTTTTTGATTTCGATGATCGGTGTTGCCATGGTTACTAAAAATAGAAATTTCTGTAAAATTCTTTCAAAATG
>PRKT01000232.1:464940-522107 GCA_003671525.1 Saccostrea glomerata
TACAGTTTTGGTGTGATTTCAATATAACTTGGCACACAAGTAGACTACAATAAGGTACATAATTCTGTCTATTGGTTTTTTACTTCAATGAACGGTGTTGCCACAGTTACTAAATCACAGTTACTAAGTTACTAAACTAGTTATAGAAATTTCTGTTATATACTCTCAAAATGCTACTCCAAATACAGTTTTAGTCTGATTATAATATAATGTGGCATGCAAGTAGACTACACTAAGAACATAATGAGACTTAATCAAGGATCATATTATCCTATTTATTGCTGTTGTAAAGTTTCAATTCCCAACTGCTTAAGTACTTTTCTCTTCCTTTGCTATATAATAAGTACAAACCAGTAGAGCTTCAGTCTCGACAGAGACTTCTGGTTATTTCTAGCAATGAATGTAAATGCAAAGTAATGGAATTCATTTTTTTTCCCAGAAACTACGACTGTTTTCTTGTGATGATGGATGCCTGTTACCTATTGATCAAACTATTGACTCTCTATTAACGAACGAGACTATTTATAATGGTGGCACTGTGATCTTAGAACGAGTAGCTGATGATGTCACAAGTGTTAATATAGAATTATACCAATAAAAATGTCTCAAATTCTTTTTTATAATTTAATGTTTTGCATTATGGTCACCAGCAAATTTATATGATAGTTATTCAGTTATTTCCTAATTTAAAAAAAAAGAGGCACAGGGTCTTGGGATCACTATTTTAATAAAGTGAACAACCTATCACTTCTATCTGAAGCCTCTAAAATATCCTGTATATTAAGGTAACACCTTGAAATATTCCAACAGAAGGTCACATGACCTACAATTTGGTTAAAACCTCAACTGACAAAAGTTTAATGATTCTAAGCCCCTTATTTTCTTAAATACTAGCATTCATATATAACCATGAGATTCAAAATATGGGTCAATATGACCCACCTTTTGGTAAAGATTAAATGACTCAGTTTGATGATTCAAAGCCAATTATCTCAAAATATTAAATGTAAAATTACAAAAGGTCACTGTGACCTACTTTTATTAGTTGACATTCTGAGGGATCTAACTTCCAAGATGCAAAAACTCAGTAACCATGGTAAACAGATATTTCTTCTAAAACTTAATTATCACTAGTACGATGTCATTGCCACTTAAACTGCCCTATCACTGAAAAATGAAGCATCTTCATCATTTGATTTCTTTGCGCATGGCATTTGCAGCACCATCAACACTCTTCTTCAAGTGATAATTTGTTTCTATATTTGTTGTTGAGATCTTAAGCAAAGAAACCGAATGGTAATGAGAAAATTAATTCAAGTGATGCTTCATTTGTCAGTGATAGGGCAAAATAAATGGCAATAACATGCAGTGTTAACCAAGTTGTAAAAGAATCGTCTATTTACCAAGTTCTAGCATTTTGGAAGTTAGATCTGAAGAATAAAGTTGTAAAAGATAGGCAGAGTCCTGACACCAACTGATGTAGCTGAATTCCCACTTTTCAATAATATGGCCTCCACTATGACTCTCCCCTGCATAGAACGATATAAAAGTGGAGTACGAGTCAAAAGAAATCCCAGATTCGGATTACGAGGATCCAAGATGGGTACCAGTAAAATTCCTTAAAATTTTACTGTATGAATACACAAATTCATAATTCATAAGGTTTCAAGGGGTATTAAGAGGAAAAAACACAGTAAATTATTACAATAGAATTTGAGATACATGCTCTAGGAATGATAATACAAATTGTGAATGGATGATCATTGCACTTTCTTTTAACAAATAGGCCTACTTGTATTTTCAACCCTTTTTTTGGATTCAGTAATTATTTAAAGTAAAACATTGTGTGTTATAAAATGGGCTCTTTTTACATATAATTTCCGTTCTTTAAGTAACTTCTTATACATGTACAATACTAAAAAAAAACCATTATTTTGACAATATAAATTTATTAAACATTATTTTCATGAAAAAGAAGACATGAACAAAGCTGAAGAAAACATCTAAACAGAGAAAAGAAGGGCTACAATGATACATGTAACTTGATCCTAACCTGACTCATCCTGCTTAAATATAAAACTTGGAATCAAACCACATGATAAACATGTATTTTGTTATTACATTTCTTTCATTTGTACGAGAGGTTATCAAAAAGTTCGTGGACTAGCGTCATAAAATTAAAACTGCTTTAGGTACATCAATGAATTTTAAAATATCTAGTTAGCATCATCTTTTCTATCTAAAGAATACACCATAAATCATGAGTTTTATTTTGTAATAAATTAGTAATGTTTTTGTAAGCAATGGTATGTCCAGGCGGCGCAACCTCGAAAACGACGTTTTTGCCACCTATGTGTAACTGAGAAAAACTCTTTCAATATGATCATTTGACATCCGAAATTCCCGTTAATTCAGGTATGTGTTGGGAAACAATTGTTCCATAAAATATGAAATTTTCACTTCATTCTGGAAGTTCTATGAAATTTTATCGTAAATTTTACACGGAATGTCCAAACAAACGATGCCTTGAAAATGACGTCAAAGGAGGGGAGGGGTTTCCGCCTCCAACATTCTATAAAGTTTTGCCCCTGAAAAAAACTGGTATAGACCTAAAATATGCTGAAACTGGCTAGAGAGAAATAATATGCATCCAGAGTACTTGTCTTTTAATGTCAAATTAGATTCAGAGAGAAAAGGGATACACAGTTAAAGCCGATTTGCAGTCAAGGTGTGAAAAATCAATCACGTAAAAAAATGACGTTGATCATGTGTTGTAAATATTGAACTCCCAAAAGCAATATATGCCGGCACAATCAAGCACGGATACCTCCCACTATATTAATCTATTTGGAATAATAATTTATTCATTGAAGGCCACTGTTCATGACATTGTAAAGTCATATAAACAAGGCGGGTTTAAATCCTTACTCAGCTCCAGGGAATCTCATCAAAAAAGTGTATGAGGTAGAAGCGGACGTTGAAAAAACAATGACGTTATCGGACGTCATGAAAATAAACGACGACAGCGCCGGGTGGTCATATAATGACTTTTCATTTTATAATAATTTGGCAAATAATGAACGTATCAGGCTAAATTTTTCAACATTTCTTTATTTTTTAATGTTTTATGTTCTATATAAATTTTGAAAGCACAGACAACATAGTACTAATTTTATAGCCTCAGTCCACGAACTTTTTGATAACCCCTCGTATATACAATTTCCCCCATGAACTTGGCATAAATTTCAAATTGATATACATGTACATGATACATATATATGTACAGTGAGTATACCCTGATATTCAATTTCATATCAAGTTAAAAGTTGACAATGGTCAGGTTATATTAATACTGTATACAGGTTTTTTTTTGTCCATTAATTTTGCCTGTTCACATAAGCAAACAATTTTGTCCTGTTTAAATTCTCCCATTTACAGTTCAGTTTAAGAAATTTTACTGTACATATTCTTTGTTTTTCACCCTGTTTTAAATTCGCCCAACTTTGATGAGTAGCATGATGAGTAGGGTGGAAGGGGTGAAAAATGTGCGACAATTTCCCTGCATACAGTAGTTATGGAGAAGTCCATTAAATGAGATGACTAAAATTTTTCAACTTTGTTTTCAGACAACTGGCATTGAGCTATATCATTCTTTCATGATGCTTTACATATTCCTGAACAACTAGGACACATAAAAATATGACTGAGAAAAAAAAATCAGTAATTTTTAATACAGGAATGGTAAAATAAAGCAAAAGTGAACAAGTGTCTATAGCAAAAAAATCGAATTAACAATCTATCACAATAAACAATCAATACTGTTAATATGAATCACTTTTTCCAGTAATTTATTGCTCTAGTTTTTAAGTCAGGTGGCAATTTAAGATGGTATAATTTCTGTCCAATTTCATCCTGTGGTTCAACTTGCTTTGGTAAAACTATCTGTCAATTAGAGAAAAATACATTTGACATTATGCATTCTGCAAAATAGTCAATCCATCTTTGAGAAATGAATATTACTGGTAATCAGGAAATTTAAAATTTAAAGAGCAACTATTGAATAAGGTCTCCAAAGTACAGTGTACTTAAATTTCTGAATATACATGTACTAGAGAAATTTAGTATCACAATTTTTGGAAAAGCACCTCTTATGAATCAAAATTGATCACTTTCATTCTGTAGTGCTGAAATTAATGCAATAACGCTTGATCAGCAGTTCACTTGAATTCATTTTATCATGATAAAGGTGATTTGAACAAAATCTACCCGTTAAATCAATATGCACAAGCATAAAATGAAGAATTTACAGGAATAATATTTAAAGAAAGAAAGAATTTGTTCAAACCCTAAATGTTACGTGACTAATAAACCTCTAATTATCATACATACCACCACAGGAATCTCAGATCCAAGAGAGGAGGAGATTTCTAAAAAGAAAAAAAATACATACATGTAGTATTGGAACATGCATAATAAAAATATGTCATTTTTAATTTTTTCACTCATAAAAAATGCCAATATAGGAATGAGGACCATTAGCTATAAATTCTAGGCAATTTTACATACCATGAAATTTTATGTGCTATAATACCATACAGAGAGTTTTCTGGCAGGTGTAAAATTTTGCATTTTGCCTGCTCAAAGGTATGCCAATAATTTTGGCATAATTTATTTTAGCAAACACAGGGTCTAAACTCTTTCAGTCTTTGCAGATGCACACTAGGAAGAGTGGGCCAAAACGCCAAAATTAGCACCCCGCTTCAATAACCCACTATATGGTAGTTGTCCTACCTTGATCTTGTTCTTTCATCGTTGTCTGGTCTTTAGCCTCTCTTTCAGGATTAACAGGTAAGGACTTTTGGCTATCTACAAAATAGTGGAGAATTTTATTTTTTTTTTAATTCAGTGTTGTAAATCTAAATTTTGGCTATTCCTGTAATAGAAAATGTGAAATTGTTTTCATTTATGGCCAAATTTATTTAAACTTTATAGCTTAAAAGGCCTTATATGTACAGATTGAATTTTAGACATGTTCAGCATGTAACAACCTTTTACAATCTCTGGATCACATATACAAATCAAGATAATTGAAAGAAAACATGTACAAGTTATTGTAGCTTGGACCATTGTTATTGTATAAGCTCTTTTGGTCTCTGACCAGTAGAGCTGAAAAATCAAATCTTGTGGTTCAGTATGTAATTTATGATTGACAAATAATTTTGATCTGCCAAAAAATCCTCTTTGACAGAGGTCAAAAAATATATATGGTTACAAAAATGTATTGGAAGCTCACCCTCTTGACTGTCATCCTCCGTGCTTCTGTCACTGATCAAGATCACCCTGTCTGTCTCTTTACCCTCCACCCCATCCATCTCCTTGTCCTCACTTCCACCCTGAACAGTTTTACTCACAGTAAAAGTTCTCTCCCTTGTAACTCTGAGTGAATTTTTGGATTTCTTTGGTGAGTCATTTTGTTTTCTTACCTCTAGAACTCCTTCCATATTAACTTTTCTACTTGACTGCAATATAGACTGAGACGCTTCACATGGTTCACCAGAAAATGAACTTGTTAAGTTAAGAATATTCTCATCTAAATCCACAGAATTTCTGTCTTTCACATTTGTAGTTTTTTCACCACTAGAATCAGGGCTTCTGCCCACGAAATTCAGAAACTTATCCACCATATTAGACACAAAACTTTTCCCGCCCTCATTATTTGATTTTTCACTATTTCTCTTGGTCAATGTTGTTTCACCATCACTTATTTTTTTCCTCTTGTCCACTGTTTCTTCCTCACTAGATTCTTCCAGTAATCTTTTCCTGCTTCTTGGTTGTTTGTCACCAGCTAGAACCTTCAACCTTTCACTTTCAATCATCATTTCAAAATGGTCCTGAAATGTTTTCTTAGCAGATCGAGTCATGTATTGCAATCGTGGGCTTTCACGACTTTTATCTGCTAGAGTCTCTGGACTAATTATAGGCGGTTCTAGATGAAACTGAGGCTCATCAGAGGAACTCTTTGGATTTTCCTCACTTCCTTTACCACTGTTACTAGGGGTTTCCGACGAGCTCTTATTAGTCTCACCAGAACTGGAGATAAGAATGGGAGAGGTCTCCTGAAATAACACACTATTGCCTGAATTATTAGCAGGACTTTTCTGTTCTCCAGTACTATTTGGACTCAGGTGAGGTGAAAAAGGGGCAGTGCCCATCATGTCATCATACAGCTGCGGGATAAACTCTTGTGTAGCTCCAAAAACGACATCACTTGGACTGGTACAGACCTCTGTATTGTTTTTATTTTCAGACTGCTGTGATGCATCATGTTGAAATGCCTGTTCCTTCTCCTTTGGTTTGACTGTCTCCTACAAAATGAAGTCAAATGCCAATTATGTACTTCTAGATACCCTTCATTTATATTAATTGTCATATTCTAAATATGATTCCCAATGACTTATTAGAAATTGTGACAAATGAAAAGAAAAGCATGCGTCCAAGACGATTAGATTGCAAAATACATGTACTCACAAAGTGATAAATTGTAACATGCATGACTGTTGTAATCAAAACTGAATAATGTGTCCTCTGAATAAACAAATTGAACAGGAGTGTGCTCCAGAAAATCATTAAGCTTAAGAGGATTCTCTTCAACGAACCTATTTCTAAGTATATCCACATGTAAAGTTTAATATAACAGCAGACTACAAGTACTTGCAATTGAAAACAACTCAAAATGGATAATTTTAGAATGTACAGTCAGAAGCTTTCAATTTTTCTGATTCTGAGAAAAAACATTTTCAAAGATTTTTTTTCGATATAATGTTAATTAATAAGTTATTTGAAGAATTAAATTTGGTCTTACGTTGTAAGTCCTTTTATAAAACAGACCCCAGAATGTTTCTCAATATTGATAATTTTTACAATTTTCACACTTCAGCTTTTATCTTCGGATAGCTTAAACTGCAATGGTCAAATCCAAACTATTCTTACCTTTTCAGCTATTCTGTTTTCTTTGGACTTCTTTTTATCTGTGTTTATTGTGATCCGTTCTCGATCCTGATTTGGTTGGCCTGCAAAATACATGTGATGGTATTATTTATGATATTTTTAACTGGGTTAAAAATATTGAAATTACACAAAACATTGTTTAATCCCATATCAACAAAAAAACAGTTTTATTATTGTTAACCTTAAAATATTTGTACATATATATATATTTATTTATATACAGATGTAACAACAGCTTTATTTACTTATCCTACTCTTTGCAGGAATAAAAAGAACTATTATTTAAGATAACTTTTTCTTCCATGAATACGGTAGAAGTACTTTTTCCACATGGTATTTATTTACGCTATGTACGAAGTCTCAAATTTTCCACGGAAATTTGTCACATAGTACTTAAAATGCATAAAAAGCTAATAGGGAGAGTCTAAGAAATCCGCTTAATTTTCTACCCGCGTATTAAACAGGAATACTGTAAGTGATTCCGCAGACCCCGTGGAAAAAAGTACTTTTACAGTATTCAGTTTGAAATCTATCCACAATGACTAAATTTCATGACTAAGGAAATACTCATCAGAACAACACAATGAAACAAATAGTTCACCACAAGAAATATTCAAAAGAAAAACAAGGCCATGAAATTTTCCGATATTCCTGGTACATGAAAAAAGTTGGTTTTAGTACAGTCATACAGAATAAGAGCAGACCTGGTTGGATGTCATCAGAACTGCCAACAGCTTGTGATGGCTGGTAACTGGTCATCTCCATTGGTGGGGATTCATTCTCAGACTGGGTGGGTATGTAATTTTCTTGCCACTCTACAATGAAGAAAATATTTATAATACTAGTAGGTAATTTGACTGGAAAGTTTTATAATTTTTCTCTCCAAGATAATTTCTTTTATATTCATTATTTTTATTTTTTTAATTAAACATGTGTATATATGTAATTTATTATGATTTCTTAAGTTGATTCATTTTGAAGTTTAAAATTCATTTTCCTATTTAGAACAACAAACCTTTTATATTCTCTAATTCTTTCTGCTGGGAGTTGCTGATAATAAATTCACATGGATCAAAGGTGGATTTAAGGTTATCCTCTGGTCCTCCTTTGGTGACATCTGTAATTATATACATATCATTCTATAACACAATCCACTATATACTCCTTTAATATCTATTGTATCTGAGTTCTATAAAAGAAGGCAGTCTGAGGTAAATTTACCCCCACTACCCCACCGCCCCCAACCCCCCATCCCCAAATTAGGATTACAATTCTCAAATGATAGGCTGGTTGAATTCATCAATACTTTTATCAGATTCTAATAGTTCCCAAATATGTGAATAACAATGAAGCTTTCAATGTGACTCTCTATTCATTCTGCTGCAGCAGTTCAACTTAAAACATAGTCATCAAATGAATATTATCTGGTATCTCAAATGTATATTATCTGGTATCTCAATTTTCTTAACATTAAACTTAAAATTGAAAAGGCATAGGACTGTGTACAAAAAGAATGAGCTTGGTTGAGTAAATAAATGTTTCTTTTATCGTAGCAGATTACTCACATTAAACATTGTTTAAACAAGATATATTTGTAAAACACTTATGCCCCCCTCCTCCAAATGATAGGATTTTTTTTAAGTCAAGGGGCATAACTCTGTCCCAAATTCCAAAACAGAACTTGACCTAGATATTCATATGATAAATCTGTATACCAAATTTCATTTATAGTATGTGCAACAGCTATGAAGAAAATGAACGGAAACTCGGTGAACCGACAGACAGCAGCAAAACAATATGCCCTCCCTTCTTCAAAGGGGGCATAAAAACCTTAACTTGATAAACATATCTCCTTTTACACTTGGACTATCACTATTTCTGTTTTCAGGCAGATTTTTAAACAGAAATAACATACTGCTATTGACAGGAGAGCTTGGAGATTCCTCTGGAGTAGGAGGGGTATTCAGGGAATCACTTCCTTTGGGATTCGGACTCATTGTTGAGGTATTTTCTATCATGGCTTCCAGGAACTGGGTCAGTGAAAAACTCTCAGAATGACAGCTCCTACAATAGACAAATTTATCTGAAAGGTATAAAATTTGCTAAAAGAGCTATTGAATCTAAAATATAAATTAATCTTTAAGCAATACTAAAGTTTTATACATGTATTACAATGGTAGTGCAATGGAAGGTTTTTTTTATTACTTACAAAGTTTCATAAAATTCTGTTCTGCAGTGAAGAGGTTATAGAAGTGCTTACAAACTATTTTCATGGTACAGTGTAGGGAGCTAAGTCTGTTCAGGGGTATGCAAATTACAAAAAGAAATTACTAGCCCGTCGGGCTAGTGGCGGTAACAAAGTTACTAGCCCGAGGTTGCGAGTCACTAGCCAATTAACTACCAAAAACATTAAGTGGAAATAAATAAAACAAATAATGATTTGGGCTTTGTGATTGTCAGGTACGTCCCCCTATTTATATCGACTATAACTGTCTCTGAGATGACTGGCGATAGGAACAAACAATGCATATAGGTTAAAATGAATTAAAGTTTATGATTTTACAGAAAAGTTAATTCGTATCTCAATTCAGTTGAGGTAAATATATGTTTACTTTCGTTTTAGATTTACTAGCCCGACGGGCTAACGCAGTATAGATTTAAGATAGCCCGACCTCTAAAATTGGTAGCCCTGGGCATGGGCGATGGTAATTGCACACCCCTGCTGTTACAGCATCGATGCTGATTTGAATCTTCCTTTACTTGCTGATTTGAATGTTTTCTTTTGCTTGCTCATTTAATGCTAGTTATCCTTATCCTGATGCTGTTTTATAATTAGGTCATTGCTACAAGAAGTAGCATCATGCTACCAAAAGTAGATAATTTATTTCAGCATTGCCATTCAAAGCAATAAAAGTGCCTTATATATTAAATTGAACATATTTCACTGTGTATAAATAATTCAAATTCAACCAATTTATTTCTCTATTTTCAATTTTGATGGATAAAATCTCATCGATACTCTGATGCTAATAGATTACCTCATTTCATCCCATTTGACCTTTGCCCTTTCCTGGACAGCAGTGTTGTCCATGCTGCAATAAAATAAGTCAGGGGATCAAATGTTTAGTGTAAGAATAAAACTTACATGACAAATTAATGAATCAATGAAACCCTAGCAAGAACTCCAAAATTAAAAGGTGATACTCCTTAAAATAAATATTCATTCATCATCATGACATTGACTTCTTAATTGAAAGCAAATTAAAGCATATGGTATTGACCATGTGAACTTGACTTTCTTCATATAATAAGAACAGGCTAAACAAGGTTTGTTTGAGAAACATATTAGGCCCCTAGCTTAATCTTGTGCACTAAAAATCAGAAGAGGCCATCTTCACATTAGGGGTAACCAGTGTAACAAGTCTGATATTTGTCAAGTCATAGGTTCTTGGGATGTTGATGGTAAGTATCTTTGTTTGTTAAGTTTGACCTCATAAGCAAAAGGAGTCATCCTGAGAACCAGCGTATCAAGAAACTGAGTGGTCAATATATTCAGATGTCCACTTTGACCCCTTTCCTCTGACCTGATGACCTCAAATATACAGCAATCATCTAATTCTTGATGGAAAGTAGTGTAAGTTTGATGCCTGTCAAGCAAAGAGTTTTCAAGGTATTAAATAGCCAATATCTTCCTATGGATAGTTTCTGTTAGGCTACAATCTAGCAAGAGTTATTTCCCATTGTTCTTCATATTGGAGGTACACAAGCCAGAATTCCTTCATTATTCAAACAATTTAATCTTGTCATACTGAGTTACTGGGTGAAGATAACACAATTTTCTTTACCAATTTAACAAAAGCTTTCTTTATTTCTTACATTTAGAATTTTAAAGATTTTTGCCCTTGTCATTTCTCTCATTTGAACATATACTTGGTTGCTCAATGCTCAAAAAGGAAAATTCACTTGTTGGACCTCCAATATGGTTTCAAACAGGAAATAACAAAGTTCAAGCCTATCAAAAACTATCTATTCTAAGATACTTTGACCCTGGCTTTTCAACATCAAAATGTACACTGGTCATCTACTCCTTAGGGGAAACCAGTGTATCAAGTTCCTTTCTAATAATCATTACTTTTAGAAGTCAACAAAAAGAGGATATGCACTCGTACTCACCAGAATTTGACATCTTCTTTCAGATCGAATGCCTCTTGTACATCCCATATTTGGAATTTCTCCACTCTGATGTAGAATTCACAAAATTTCTAAACAAAAAAAGTATGTATATAAAAAAAAAATTTTTTTTTAAAGAAATTGATATGTTTTTGTCGTAAAACTTTCCTGATTGCAGTGATATGTTATATGACTAGAAACTAACTGTAAAAAATAGCAGTCAACTGGCTACAGTAAAACTTGTTTAGTATGAACATGGATATTGTGAATTCATGGATATAATGAAGTTATATTTGATCCCCAGTTATATAAATTTGTCGAATTTCTTATAGGGATATAAAGAATTACGGATATACCGAAGTAAGTTCATAGGTCCCAGTGTCTTCGTTATAACTGAGTTTTACTGTAGCATAATAGTGACTAGACAGTACTAAAATTAAAAAAAAATTCACAGATGTTGGCTATTGTAAATAGCATTTATTCACTAACAAAAAAAAATTCCAATTAATTTTATATCTTAACTATTGCTTACGAGTTCCTCATGGGACTTGAATTCTACTGTGTACTTGTTCAAAATAATCAAAGCTTTACTCCAGTCCAACTCCGAGTCATATTCGCTAAAAAGAGAAAGATAAGAATACATAAAATGTCTTAACATGCCTGGTAAAAATAAATAAAACATAGGATTTTGAATCAGAAGACAAATGTTTCCTTGCAGCAAGTGCTGCAAGCTCAATAGACTGACATGTAAGAACAGAGGAAATTTTGAATACATTTGTACATACGTCAGGCAAATTTTCATGTGAAACATTCCAAGAATTCTTTTGCTACCAGGGTTCCATGCGAAATAATTTAAAAGCATACAAAAGACCAATCATAATTGTTCTTTACTAAGATATATGTTTACTTTTCTTTATTTGCACAAATCTTAAAAGTAACAAAAATATTTTCATCTACTCTACAACATATTTCATTAAATATTGCACAAGATCTGTAGTCTCATTCAACCAGACACTCGGCAGTCTCCTACATCATGTGACATCACAGTCTAGACTGTGTCGTCTGAAGTTTGACCTTTGAAGAGGCGGATTAACGAAACAGATTCAACTGTAAACTGTGTATAGTACTGTGCTCACCCCAAAGGTTACACCGTAAAACATATTACATAGTATGTATTTTGTACCTTGTGTCCTAAATTTCAGCTTTGAGAAAATGTAATAGGTCTACTAGCACCGGCCTAGGGTAGTAATAATTTTCTTGTCATTTGTAATTTATAGCATCATATATATATAGTATACATGTGAAAAAATTAGTAATTTTTAATACATGAAAAAGATTATGAGTGGATATGTAAAGCACCTTCTGATTTCATTCAAAGACTCTGGACTAAAGACGGCTTTGGTGTACACTTCAAAATCGCTGATTTCTTTTACAACACTTCCATCTGCCAAAGGTCCTGATACATGCTACAAAAAGAAAACGATTAAATAATTTACTGAACCTCAAGCTTACTTAAATTTAAAAGACATCACTGAGTTATGTCTTTATTACTTTACAACAGCTGATTGTAGCATGTGTAGATGAAAGACTCTGAATTTCGTTTGACTTTTTCTATCGTTAAGTTTTATCTAAGTAACTTACTTTGACAATTTTCGCTGGATGTGCTGGACGTTTTGAAATATTATCTGCTAAAATTTGTTTGAGTATCCATTTAGGCTGACGTCTAGATCTAGAAAATCGTTGAAAAGGCATAATTTTATCAGATCATAGATTTAGATTTGCCGCGGTTTCGTCATTTGAGAAAATTCGGATCAATTATCATTAGGTAACTCGTACTTGTAATATCTAAAACAAGTCGCGCTTGAAAAAGTCGGATGACACCCATAATCATGTACAAAACACATATATAAACCCAAAGGCACCTGATGTTACTTATTTTTCTTTTCATAAAAATAATACACCCCTACCTAATAATACACACATTAAACTGTGTATTATAAGGTAAGAGTGTAATTTTTTTATTAAAAGAAAAATAAGTAACGTCAGGTGCCTGTATATAAACCCTATGTTTATTTGGGTAAAATATGTGGAGATAACGAACAGTATTCGATCTCAAAAGTCCATTAACATGCACGGATCTAGAAGGGGGGGGTCTGGAATTTTAGGAGATATAAAATGTATAGACTAAATCAAGGGAAGTTACCTTTGACCCACCAACCCGAAAATGCGGATCCAACCTCGAAACGCATACCAAATGAAAATGGTATTAAAAAAAATCAATGGCATAAAGCCGCTGTATAAGTCAACCTCCTTTCCCCCGAAATGGAGGTTTTTCACGTTTGGAATATGAATTCTGGGTTCGATTTTTATTTTCGAGACAGGGGTGGACCCCCCCCCCAACCACCCCACCCTTGAATCCTGGATCCGCGCCTGATTAAACATTACAAAATACGAGCGGAGCAAATGTCATGCTGTAAATTTAAATGCCACAAACATGGACCTCCAAAACATCGGAGATGGGATCACTGTCGACTGGTCACATCTACCTCCTGCTCTTTATCATGTAAGAGAAAAAATCGTAGACAACTCAGTGTGTGAATAATGGCCTATCAATCAGTATGAAAAAAGTCTGAATTTTGACTAAATGATACATTGTATTTGCTGTCAAGGTCATTCTATCGATTATAGATCAACGTACGAAATGATTAATTTAAACTAGACCGTTAATATTCTTGCTGCATCCACTTGTTTGTCAATAACTTACCCCGTTTTAGAAATTGTTCATACATAAAACATGCTCTTCCGTATCGAATCAAATGAGAGATATAAACTATATAAACTCCGTATAATTGTGGAGGTTGGATCCTGTTGTCAAAAGTATTGAGAATTTTTTTCAAGTATATTTTTAGAATCTATACACATAGCTTCATTAAAAATCAAAACAAAAATGGGGTACAGTGCCCTTTTTTAGCACTAACTTATTTTGCAATTAATACGACCTTTTTGCGCTGCAATTACTTATAACACATACATGTAAATAAATTTTCCGAAGATTTTTCTTTAAAATTTTTTGTATCCCAATGAATTAATGAAACTATCTTCTGTCCACTCAGAATAAAAGCAGAATTCTAACATGAAGTGTCAGGACCACAGATGCTACATGTAGTCTAGACTTAACTTCAGAAACTCAAGAAGAAAACAATAATGCGAAGCTACATAAAATAACCAGAAATTCGTTACTCAAGAAAACATAATTGAATCTGTATTAAATACAAATACGCGTACACAAGGTACTGATTTTATGTAAACTAACTTTTGTTAGATAAGTACTTTTTAGGAACGAGCTGCTGCAGCTATAAGTTGTACAGTTGAACAATTAAATGCCAAAGTAAATGAATTGATTTTCAATACTCAAGCCAGTCCCAAAATGTGAAAACTGTAACTTAACCAACATTTCATATTGATTTAACACACTTGTTTACATTCTATACAAAGAATACTATCAATAGAATTAAAATTAAGACATTTAAGCATTCATTCAACAATGAGATCTCAACGAAACTGGAAAAGATTCTTCTCTTTAGCTTCCACAATGAGCTGGTCACGCTTGGTCCATCAGAAAAGAACATTTTACATTGTTATGTGGTTGATATGCTCATCAATTACTTTTCTGATCCTGCAGCAATTCCCGTTAGCAGCAAAACATGAAATTAAACAATCGTCCACATCCGGGACGCCGATAGCTACCAGTGCTCCAACTGGACCGATAAAAGATAACATCATCTTACAGATTTCTGAGCTTGCCAAGGTGATGGATACAGCGGAAGTGCCAGTTTTATTGACGTTTCTGACCAATGACAGCCTTGGTTTTGCAAACAATTGGTTGTGTAATGTTGCTGATTATGGTTTGTACCAAAATGTTATTATGTTAACTTCCTCTGATATTGTGAAAAGAGAACTGACCAAGAAATGGTCATCTATTCACGTGTTCTCGATTGAAAATGAAATGTTTCAATATAAAGATAGAGAGAAACATTTGAGATGCAGCAAATATCTGACTGAAGCAGTGCAAGCAGTTTTAAAAGCAGGTATAAAAGTTCTTTTGTTTAGAGTCGACACAGTGTGGTTACAAGATCCAATTGTTCTGTTGGAGTCAATAATTAGCAATAGAAAAGAGGTAAATAGTGTGATCGCCACGTTTTCCAAGAGATCGTCTGACTTAGACATCGGTTTTTCATATATAAAGGCCGTTCCAGAGGTGAGAAGACTTTGGAGTCAATATATTGTCATGATCGATGAAATACTAAAGAGACTTGTGCAACCCGACATTTATACAATTTCTGAAAGTGAAAATGAGAGGAACTATTTTTCGCAGCTTGTGCGGCAGAGGTTCGGCAGAGTGAAACATCATTTGCTCACCACTGACCTTGTAGCAGACGACAGGTGGTACGGAGCTCCTCTTTTTCGAACTGCAGACGTACAGTACAATCTTCAAAGAAAACTGCATGTTGTTCGAAATTATTGGGCAGATGTGGAAGATTTACCGCGGAAGCAAATGTTGAAGGATGCACGCCATTGGTTTGTTGATGAAGCTTCGGACTGGGAATGTGACATGGAAAAAGTAGTGCAGGCAGAGAGAAGCATATGGAGGTTGTAATGCATCAACAAAATACAGATCAGAAACTTTTTAAAGTTTATTTAATGTTAGATGCCCCGAAAAGCAGTAAAAACCTGATATTTTTGTAACATCGTTCTCATTTTTTTTCACACAACGCTTTTTACCAAATTGAAACATATAATCATTATCTTTTGTGTATGATTAATACATGTATATGTATTAGTATTGTTGCCATAAGTACACTATATAACTCATTAAATGACTTGACATTCATATCACCATATGATAATCATTGTCTTGAAATTATGACAGAGATACATTATGAAAATATTTAAAATAAATACAGAAGTTTATATCCCAGAGTAATTGCTCCTTCGACGTCTCCCTATAATAACAATACAACAGATTGGCACAAATATAACGAGGAAGATGGCGGACAACACGATGGCGACAATGGCCCCCGTGGCCAGGGCCGTGACGATAGCACACAGTTCACTGTCATTGTCACTATTGTCACCACAGTTTTGGTAACCGTCACACTGTACTGTAGTATCCACACACCGTCCGTTCCTACATCGGAACTCCCCTGATATACAATCTCCTGTAAAATATAAATGTATAAATATTTTTAAAAAGTGTAAAATGACCGATTATCAGCAATTAGCTATCATGCACCTAGGCTAGTGGAAGAGGAGTGCAAAAGGGGTCAGGAACCCGAGAGAAGGGAGTCGCCTCTTTGAAATTTCTTGCAAAGAAAAGGAAACTGGAAAAGTTAGCAATTCAGTTGTTGGCCTTTAATAGATGCCCAGCTCCCAAAGAAAAGAAATTTTTGAACATTATCTTCAGTTGGGTTACATATCGTTATTTTGCATTAATCTCTTCCATCACCATCATGAAAACAATCACTTATATATCCAAATTAAAGGAATGTGAAATACTTACCCGTATGAAAACTAGTAAGTGTAATTTCAAAATTTCCCTGTTGTGTGTTTGCATCTGTTGTGAATTCAATAGGCATAAAATTATCACTCTCTGTGGAGAAATCGGATTTTGTTAAGGCAGTACCACATAATCCTTCATCATCTGAAAAATTAAAGACCAAAAGCAAAAAATTATTACGTTAATCGCAATTTTTACAGATTAACAATGTACTTTTGGATGATGACAACGTATAAGTAATGTGCTGGCAAATTATAAAGTACACTGTACTTGTTATTTTAGCCTATTGAAAATACATTTACCCGATATTCTCTTTTTATTTCGCAATCCATCGTATACATCAATCCTAGCTGAGGTGCAATTTCCAGCTACAGGCTGTGGAAGTCCGATGGACCGGAAATGGGCATAAACTTGCGCAGGCTCGCCAATGCCCTGAGATTTCCCGTGGGCAACCACGATATTGTCACACACAGTGTTAGGTATCAACATGCTGCCACTTCGCTTCAGTTTTAGGTGGACAGCATCATAAACGTGGATTTCTTGTCCACAATTTTCATAAAAATACACTGAAAGTTTGAAGATGGGAGAATTTATAATTGTTGTATGTTTAGAACTTATTTTTATTGACAATATCATGAATATGCCAAAGACAACACAATATTAAAATAGTCCTTATCCAAAATGACTATGACTACTCTGAAAAGATCTTTTACTTGTTGGTTTGCATTTCTCGTAAGTCTCGTCGGTATTGTCTCCACAGTTATCAAACGAGTTGCATTTGGTTGACGGATCCACACAACGGCCATTTCCACATTTCCACCAGTTATTTAGACATTTATCATCTTGATTTTGCGTTACATGTAATAAAACAATATTAAATGATCAAGATTTAGGAGCATTTGCGCATTCAAAACAGAGCAAACAATTTCGAACTGAACATGTTACATATAAACGATTTGAAATGTATGAATACGAAAGGCAAGAAACATCGGATCTCGATATACAAGATTGAATTTTACATACTAAGACTAAGTTTTAATAGAATTACCTCCTTCAACTTCGTGAAAATTTGTGATGATAGCATCAAATGACCCGGTTTGGGGTGAAGGGTTCGTTGTCAAGGTAAAGGTCATAAAGCTGTCCTTGACAGTGACGTAGCTGTATGTGTTGTAAAAGGAGTCGCCACAAAGTCCGTTAGGGGCTGCAGAAAAATCATTCGATCTTATTTTTGCTTAAATTAATTAAATTGATAATGATGATGATATGGATGCAACAGGCCCATAGGCCACAATGCTCTTATGAGCAAGTATTTTTTTCTTGACATAAGAGAGTACGTACTGGAAGATAAATGAAACCTCTCATTAATGCTCATCAGATTTCAGCACTATCATCTGCACCATAATGGGGTTACTCTCGGAATTTTTTCTTCGTGTTGTGGCCCAAATCCAGCGAGAAAATAGTTTGAAACAACAATATCAGCAGTCACGTTTACAGTCATCATTTTGTAAGATCTATGGTCGATACAACAACCTTGTCAGCAAATACAATTTATCATTAAGTCATATGCTGACTGAGGTTTTTCATACTAATTGTTTGTCCATTATTCATACATTGAATTGATGACGGATTTTTTCCGTTATTTCCCGATCATGACAAGGAGCACACGGCGGGTGTGACGGTCAGCAGGGATAGCCCACTCCTCCATGGCACCTGATCCCACCTATGATGTTTCGGAGGTCCGTGTTTGCTTCACTCCTATTTTGCATTGTTTTATGGACTTTGATATTGAATACTGTTCGTTATCTCCATATCCTTCTTTGAACAAAACTGAATTTTTATATCGATATGACATTGACTAAATGTGTGCAAGCTTTTTCAGAAAATAAAAATGCAAGACTTTTCCTGTAATGATAAATCTATAGATATATATTTTTTATAAAAATTGTGTGTAATTTATATATTTTTATAAAAATTAGCCCCCTTCCTTGGCTCCACTACAGAATAAGGATCCATAATTTTCACCACGTTCACATTTTTCTTCATAACTAAGAGGCCAATCTTACTTGACGATTCTCTGCCAGAATTCAAACAATGACTTAGTTCCTTAGGTAGCACTGACTTACGGTATAAAACTAAGTTAAAAACCTACAGTCAGAGGAAAATGTAAGTACGTAATTACATTATTATGTCATATCATGCAATTGTCAGTCTTACGTGTGAGCAGTGTTGCATTTCTAATTCCATCGTGCAGCTCTAGCTTTACTCTGTCACACCCTGATACAGCCGAAGAGAAAGGCATGTTAATGTTAAGGAAGCGAGCAAGGATCCTTGCAGAGCCCCCGATTTTCCCGGACCTGGCGAAAAGGTCCACGGTACAGTTCAAACCGGACTGCAGAGTGGTCTTTCTGGACGCCTGAAGTCGGAAATAAGTGTCTACATCTAGAGTTTTACCACAATTTTCGTCAAGGTAGTCTAAAATCGAAATGGAAAGACGAAGTTTTAAGATGATAGTCCATGATCTTTCCTAACAGTTTTAGCTCCAAATGTCAATATTTACATCTTTTCATATTTTATTATACAAAAATATTTTATAAATATAGATGGTTCTTACCCCAAAACACTCACTCAATGGCTTATGATAAGATTAATTTACAAAACCTCCCATTGTAATTGATCTTGAAAGTAAAAATGTTTATAGACTAGTAATAAGTAAAATGTCAATGTACTTACATGTTTTGTATGCTAAACTCTGAGAAATAAGGACACAACAGACAATCCAAATAGAATTCATGTCTGCTTCCGATCGCATCCGCAGTCATGTGAAAAAGAACATATCATGTGACCTCTAATCCTATCGTAAAAATTAGAGACGATAACATGCGAAGGTGGATCATTATTCAAATATAGGTACGTCATGTTATCTCAAGTTTAAAATGAAATGGATGTATAACTTATACGTAAAGTTAATAACCGTATATATATATGCCATATAGATTAGTGCATGTGGATGAGGGGTTCAGATGATTAAAAAAAATTCCGCCGAATACAAAGGTTGTATGATATATTGTCATAATCACAAATGACAACGTCATAATATTAATTCTATTTTAAAAAAGGGGTTGAACTGAATTAACAGTGGAAAGTTTAGAAAATTAACCGCAGACCCGATAAATTTAAAATACAGAGGTTATCACTTATAGATAGGTTTATTCAAATTGATTAACTTTACTTTGTTAAAAATAAAATTCTAAATGCAATTCCAAGATCCCGTAAACAGGCTTTAAAATGGCTCGAGCTTAAGTAAATGGTGCAAGTGATTGGCCTAATTAACACTCCCATTCAAAAAGTTTGTAAGTCATCAATGCTACATAGAGGCTATCAAATGGAAATCTGTGTTCAGCTGAGTACAATCATGCATTCAATAAATGAATATGACACTAAATCATGTTTGACCATGAGTATAATCTCGATTAAAAAAAACCTTCTGCATGTTAGAATATTTGACACAAAGGATGGAGTAATCCTCTAAAATGGCGAAGATCAGACCCCCCACCCCCCTTAAATCACACGCTTACGCTTTTTGTGTAATATATAAGACTGCAGAAAAGCTAATATGATATGTAAACGTGCTACCCATTTGTTTAAAACACTTAGGATTTATTAGAACATGTCCCAATTTTTTTTTTATAAATATTGTAATATATTATTCTTTTATTCCGGAATACAAATATAAGTAGAGTTTATGCCGTCGGTGGTTCCTCTGTGGTCTTGTACTTTGATTAACGTAGTAGATACGTCAGTAGCGCGTTTCTATGGTTCACCTCTTAGATAAAAAATAAAGAGGGGTATTTATTTGGAAATTAATTATTCAACAATATTTGAGAGGCTTGAGTGGGGGAGATACAGAGAGAGGGGTGAGAGTGAAGGAGAAAGGGGTGTTAGTGGGAGAAAGAGGGTGTGGGAGATTATTTTTAATGATTTAAGATTGTCGACTTTCTCTGTAAGCAATAGGTCGGCTCTCATGTCTATATAATTTCGATCTTTTTTCCAGGTCTAACTACATATTTAGGGTCTTTCATTTCTTATTTACAACCTACAACCAGTTTAAAATTTTAATTTACAATCTTTTTTAGCTAAATAACAAAAATATGCACCAAAAAATTAATTATCTTTAAAAAATGCATCTGTGAATTTGATACACCTGTTTTAAGATTATAACATCACATTACAGAATATTTAAAAAAAAAAAAAGAATTAAAAAAGTCAAAATATATATGTACACAGTACTTGCCTTTTCAGACACCCAGGAATTGTGAAAGTCTGACATCCAACAAATCTTTGTCTGGGTCATCATATGGGAGATCATATGCATATAGGACTTGCTGTAATGTCTAACAGGTTGATCCCTTCAACATGTGGATTCAAAACATTTATGGATATTAAGAAAAATCTAGCTTTTTCTGATTGAGTACCATGCAACACCTTTGGGTAGTGGTAAGATGTGTTCAGGTTTGTCATTTTCTTTCTCGAAATCCCCCCCCCCCCAGGTGTTGTAGTCCATTATTCTCTCTCTCTCTAATTCTCTCTCAAAGATGTGATTTCATCTGAAATTTGTTCACTGTAAACCAACCTCCTTTAGCTTACATACTGTAGAAGTACTTTTTTCCACGGGGTCATAATTCCGCGGAATCTCAATTTCTGTCTAATCCGCGGGTAGAAAATTACGCGGATTTTTCTAGACTTTCACTGTATGCCTTACATTTATATTAAGTACGCTTGGACATATTTCCGCGGAAAATTTGTGACCGCGTACATAGCGTAAATTAATACCACGCGGAAAAAAGTACTTCTACAGTATATAAAATCGAAATGGTAAAGCGCATCATCAGTGAACTCTTTACTTAGTACCCCAATAATTAATCCCCTGCTCTTCAAATAACGAGGTCAGTGACAGTGTTCCGTAGAAACACCGATGACGCAGAATCATCTCAACCGAAAGTAGATCCAATGTCATCTGCACGTGATCTTGTATCTAAATTTTGTTTATAAGTAAATCCACGACTAGGAACCGTTTCAGCAATTTCACGAGTTACAATGGGAGATTTTTATACCCCCCGCTTGAAAAGCGGGAGGGTATATAGTAATCGTTAATTCCGTCCGTCCGTCCGTCTGTCCGTCCGTCCGTCTGTACGTCCGTCCGTCCGTCTGTTACGCTTTGGGGTACCCATCTCTTATCCCCAACTCCTCTTAAACCACTGAATGAAATTTAATGAAACTTTCACAGAATCTTTATAACATATTGCCATTGTGCACCTCCTATTTTATTTTTTGATCCGACAAATATTTTGGGTTTCCCGGCCACCGCAAAACATGGACTTTGCCATTATAATTATATGGGAGGCGGGGGGTATCATTTAGTGAGCTCATTGCTCACAGTACCTCTAGTTTAATTAACTCTGTTTCAGTTTTTGCCTTGGTTACAACTATATTACTGATCTGTGGTGTTTGTGGCGAGCACCCGAAAGGTGAGAAAGTTTGACACTTCCTGGATTTTTTTTAACAATGGAAGTAATTACATACATTATTTTTTTTTAATCATTTTTAGGAAAATCGATTTTAAAACTTAAAAGGAAATAAAAATACATAAAAAAAATTTAACTTAATTATTCAGTTATCAAATGGGATTGTAAAACAAAAAAAAATAATCAGAACAGTTCAAGAGTTGGGGGGAGGGGGGGGGGGGGGGGGGGGGGGGTTCGCTGAAATAGTACTTTATTGGTGAGAGAAAGTACATAAAACTATCTGGATGATAAATAACAACTTTCAATGTTTTTGTTTTGATCACCATGAAAGTATGGATACTTGAACGGACCATATTTGTAGATATTCATGGAGGGCAAGCAAATTGGATTTAAATACCCATTACATGGAATTTCTTTTCAGTAGCGAGAATATATAATTTGATAGCATGATATTTCATGGTATATTCATGTGGTGATGCACAAGATCTAGAGAGCATATAGTAAACTGAAATGAAATTTTTCTCATTACACAATATTCACGGGAATAATTCGACTAGAGATAGATATCTAATGCATCCTGTACATGTATGTACATTACTACATACAGAATTGATTTTACGTGAATATGTACATTATGCTATTCAGGGTTCTTGTCAAAAATAAATATTTGAAATTTAATAAAAGAAGAAGAATCTATTTATTGTCTCTTTGCGAGTGGCACTAGTCTACTAATTGGATTAATGGGGGAAACTGACCCATAGCAACTGTTTTAAAGGTGGGATGGGGTTAAAAAAGTATAGTCTCCACACTCGAAATCATATATTTGTGGTGAGGGTGGTGGTGGGCAGAAAAGGGGGGGGGTGAAGTTCGTCCGTTCCCTCCTTTTTACCCTACGTATACGGGCCTGAATACAAGTTATTAAAATCTTGGAATATATTTTTTTTTTTTGATTTACAAGTTAGAACCAGTATCTTTTGATGCATTAAAATCGAACGAAATGGGGTTTTTAAATGTATATTCTATAGTATTTTATTTCATAAATACTACCTTTTACATACATGTTTTTATGCAAAATGTATATAATACATGAACCTGATTTTGTTTTTGTTTTTAATTCTTAATGTATTAGTAGCTTTTTAAATCAAAGTTTGAAAAAAACACATATTAAAATTGGAATTTTAATATAATTTCAGTCTATATCACACAAGAATGTGGACAAGTCGTGAATATCTCTGAGGAAACCATCGTGGAGCTTGGTCCTGGGTCTATAATAACAAACACCACTGGCTGTAGAATGAATCTCAGACCCTCAATTACCAACAGAACTGATTCAGAAATTGTCCAGTCAGGAATAGTCCTTTCCATTGATTACATAAAATTGTCTCGAAAAACCGAAGGGGCATGCTTAGATAATAGCATCAACATTTATGATGGTCCTGAAAAACTGAGTAAGTGTTTTTTTCTTATGTGTATATTTTTTTTTAACCTTTTTTAATACAAGACTGTAACTACAGTATACTACATGTATCTTTCAATCGTTGTTACATGTACATGTCTTTTCGTACTTTAGCTTCATTTTTATGAATACTCCTTTTAAAAAATCCTATAGGACTTTTTTTTCTGTTTCCAGACAAGCAGGCTTTATGCGGGAGATATTTGGATCAAAGTATTTTTGCCACCAATAGTACCGCTCACCACGAAATGGAAATAGAATTCAAATCTAACTTACAACAGAGTAAAATCAAATTTAAGGCATATGCTACTCCATTTCACAAAGGTACTAGTATGTAGTGTTTGCCAAAGAATTTTGCTTGTATTATTTAAAAAAAAGCAAACGCAATTGTGAACATGCAAAACGAATAGTAAAAGATTACCCGAACTGTATTTTCTTGTTATCCATACAATCAAATTCGCATGAAAATAGAAGACGAGGATTTTGAAATTTACATCTTATGCTACATAAATTATACATGCCATTGTTATGCTGTAGTCGCATAAAGGGAAAAATAAATAAATGAAAGTGTAAGCATACCCTAACCCTCTTCTGTATAATTGGTTTGATAACGTCTTTTAACATTACAGCGCCTTGCTATTCCGATGAGTTTTCCTGTGAGAATGGTCGCTGTATCGCCGTCGGTCTCATCTGTAACACCCATAACAACTGCGGGGACGGCAGCGATGAGTTAAATGTACTCTGTGGCGTGTTGTACCTCACAACTGCCGCCATTGTTGGCATCGTCGTCGGAGTTTTCTTCGCTATCCTCATAATTCCTTTCCTTGTCATCTGTCTCTGCTGCAGGAAGAGGCGCCGCCGCGTCGTTTATCAGCGAATATAAACTGTTTTGAAAATTTGCGAAATTTTGAATCCAACTTCAGTTTGAGTTAATCTTATGAACGACTTTGCATAAGTGTGTTTTTTCTTTTCAGTTATTATTTTTGATATGTGAATAGAGTTATTCCTATTTCAGAATTTCTGTAAATATTTTACATTTTGTACATTATAAAGTTTGACAGCATAATTCAAGAGTCATAAGAATGCTTGACTTAATATTGCATTTGTGATCATGTTTTATTACATTCATTTTTTTATAACATTTTCTCTTAATATGTTGTATAGATTTTTATTTTTGACTGACAAAACAATGTAGAGGTTTATATATAAACTGGTAGTCGAAGATACATTGCTCGCCTGGCACTAAAGTCCTTCCCGGGGTATATACATTGCTTGCTACAGTACTTCGATATGCTTCAGGGTATCACTCTACAGCGTTTGTTGTTCCCTTTGATATTTTAGAAGACGTATGAATTTGCATAATTATACTTCTATACTGCTTCGTCTCGGGAAAAAAAATGTAGTCCAGGCCTCGGGGAATTAGAATCTTTTTTACTCCCTCCATTTTATACGTTATATGAAATGTACTGTATACTACTATTATGATTTAATGTTAAGATATTTATGTTTTTGAGATAACAAGGCTAATGCCTTTTTTCTCTTTTCAGAATCTGTGGGGTTTTTTTTTTTCGAAACGTAACACAATCAGGAATGTGATTTTTTTTCTATTTACAATCCACTGATTTTTCAAATAGTTTTTCGTTTTTGATTGTTTAAGCACTTTGTTTACTTTGTTCGATTTAGTCTATTTAAAATTTTTGCTTGAGGAATAAACAATTTGATTTCTAGAATTTTTTTGATTTTCTCTCTGCTCTTTTAATTCATGCGAAATTAATATAATGAAAAACTGCAAACGCAAAATTTATACTTATGTACTGAGAATAAAAGACATCTCTAATATCATCTAGAAACAAAAGTTTAGCATAAATAAATGTATTTTTAATATTAACTGTGTACACACAAAGCAAATTTAGTATAGAAGCATAAATATTAGATTAATAAGACTTCGTGTTTTACTGTATATAACTTTTTAAATGAATTCACCGAATCTCGGTGAACATCGCATGTACATGTAAAGGGCGCTGCTCAATAGAGAGTTTTTATCAGGTTGGGGGGAAACGTAAATTCCACTATAATAGTGGTATTTCACTATTATAGTGAAATTACGCTATATTTCCTGCCGTAGATACCCTCAATTTCATCCGATGCCATGCAAGGTGTTTGAACCGCACGTCATGGTGGTTATTTATATGGGCAAAAAATGTCATGCTTGCATGTTTTGAATTTTAATAAATTTTCTACCGTTGCGTTTAATAATGCGAGTACTCTTTTTTTAACGGAAGTTGCATTTTTAACATAGCAACCGATGATTGCGGGGGTATTTAAGCCTGTTTGAATCTCACACATTCCTCATGATTGTGCACAAATTGATGCTTGTTACAATTGTCAACTCGGACTGGAAAGGATTTATGGAATCAAGCAAGAAAAAGATTATTTCTGTCTGCATGGTTACGGGTATGGAGGCTCGTTATGGTAAACGTAAAGAACCATTATTATCGGTCGACGCTGCTGCGGCCGATCTTCTTATGGTTGTGTTAGATAGTGTACATGGGAAATGAGAAGTTATTTTTGTAATAGATCAGTAAAATAATTCTTCATTGATAACATGTAGAAAATCATAAGTAAAATTTGCTTTAAACTAAATATTAATTGTTGTTATAATGTTTCAAGTTCATTTTCATTTCCCATCAGGATATTTGATAATTTTGACTAAATCTATATAAAAAGAGTTTACAAAAGGTACTATATAGATTTAAAAGGAAATTATGATTTTCCGGATAGTAATGACGTGGTTCATAGTGCATTGTAGTGCATGGTTAAAAAAAATGAAAAACTCTTGAACTAGTAAAAATTGTTTTGAATATGTTACAGCTGCGAATGGTACAAGGATACTTTTATTTCTACATTTTGCAAAGCGCCTTTCAGCATAGCCTATTCTGCAGAAACCAAGGGCACTATCACGTGATAAAGATCCAGGGTATCTGCACGTGGTCGGTCTTTTTATTTTTTTTTACTGTCTTCAAAGCAATATAAATAAATAATTGAAAAAAAAAATTAGGAAATAGAGATTTTTGCATTTTGCATTTGCTCATCAGATGGACTCATCGATGTAATAAAGTCAATGATGAATAATATTAATAATTTATTGAAGATGAAAAAATACGCTTCTAAAGATCCTATTTCAGCTTTGAATATCTTGTGCTTCCATTGCATGGATATGCTTTCAAAATTGTGAAAGTACTTTTTAACAAATGCTAAATTGTTTGCGACCGATTTGATGCTTTGAATCAATTTTTAATTGTTGAAAATTTCAATTGATTCAATGCTATTTTAGACACTTTTTGCTGAATATTGAGCAGTTATTTGATGTTTCCTTGTGGCTTAAACAACAACACTTTGGTATAAATCTAGAAGTCTGAAAAATTGATAATTTTAGTGCAATTTTTTTGCGATATACACACGTACTTTCTTTTCATATGAATATAATTAGATTTTTATATCTTTCGAATAACAAGAAAAAAACCTAACGCTATTTCTCTCAGATTTTAAAATTAAATCGTTCTTGCCTAAGTGCATAAACATAAATCATTAATAAATAAGATACGTTTGTGCGGAGTTAAAATGATTGTCAATTAATAATTATTTGAACATGTGTTAAAATAAGGTTACAAACACTCTTGTAAACTATTCCCGCGACACCAAAGTAAATTGAGTCTTTTTTCTGAAATAAACAATTAACCAGCCGAAATTAAAAGATAAATATGTTTTCTACGATCGTTTTTTATAAGTAATTTTTGGATTATTTATTATAAATTGAATTGTTAAGAGGATATAATCGACTTTAACAATATACTCTTTTTTATGTTTTTCATATTGGGTCTTTACGTTTACCATAACGAGCCTCCATACCCGTTACCATGCAGACAGAAATAATCTTTTCTTGTTTAATTCCATAAACCCTTTCCAGTCCGAGTTGACAATTGTAACAAGCATCCATTTATGCACTTTAATGAGGAATAAATGAGATTCAAACAGGCTTAAATACCCTGTAATCATCGGTTGCTATGTTAAAAATGCAACTTCCGTTAAAAAAAGAGTACTCGCATTATCAAACGCAACGGTAGAAAATTTATTAAAATTCAAAACATGCAAGCATGACAGTTTTTGCTCATTTTTATACCCACCATGACTTGCGGTTCAAACACCTTGCATGGTATCGGATGAAATTGAGGGTATCAACGGCAGGAAATATAGCGTAATTTCACTATAATAGTGAAATACCACTATTATAGTGGAATTTACGTTTCCCCCCAACCTGTTTATACGCAGTTCCAAACACGTACTAAACCAAAATCTGTACACAGATTCAAGTTATGATTTCCATTTTTCTGATTTACATTAGAACGTTACAGTACAATTAAATCGAATTCCTAGCTTGGTTTTTACACAAGCGAAAGTTCAGGATTATTAACCTACTATTTAACTTAAAAAATAAATCCGAAACAATATCAAATTTCTATTTTATTTTTCCCCTAGAAAAGTTATCTCCAATCACGAATTTTACAACCGAAAGCCTCAAAACCAAAAAAATAATATCCGAAAACTGAAAGCAAGATCAGTCTGGTTTTATTAAACTTGAACAAAAAAAAAAGAAAACAAAGAGAAGAAGAAATGACATGGAGCGGAAAAAGACAAGTTTTATTGAGCCTGCTTCTGAAGCAGAGTGAGCGATGGTAAACCAGCAAAAACAACCACTAAGATAGCGATCATGATGCCGCCCATGAGGTACGGATTCATTGGTTTTGGGGGGTGACACCGCCAGACGTCCTCATCATCGCCGACAGGGCAGTTCTTATGTCCGTCACAGAATAACGTGCCATTAATACAGAGGTCAGAACCAAAGCACTGCCAGTCTCCAGTATTACAGGGCTCTGTGCGAAAACATTTATTAATATTATTCTCAAGTAAAATACATTGTGCTGCTTTAATTAATTTGTTGCATACGACAATACTAGATGTTCATGTAACTTTATTATATAAATCAGACGATCGCGATCGACTTCAATTTTACTATAGTTAACTTCTATTATTTTTGTAGGAATAAAGCATAGTTCACCTGCAAAATGATTTTATGTCTAACAGTTGATTCAAAACCTAAAAGCATGTTCTAGGTATAATTGCTAAAACGAGGTAAGACAAATTAGTTGATGATACAAGGGTTTCACAGTCTCATTAAAAGTCAACAACTTGTTAGCAAAAACAATCTATTGTTTAGTGAAATGTTGACTGGTGTTCATTCAAATTGTCAAATCATTATTTTTACTATAGGCGCTCCAAATGTATGTTTGTAGATGACGAAATGATAATCTACATAGGTCTACTTCCTAGGCTTGAAACTATCCACCATGTTGGCTTCGCCTGGGACCTATTACCAATCGGCAATCCTCGGCTGACTCCGCTACGCTCCATTCAAACCTCGGATGTGATTAGTGGAGGAATACGCATCAGATCCTTACATTTCTCCGCCGGAAACTGCCTTATCACTCATTTCATATTTCGCTCTGCATAACGTTCTTCGAAAATGTTTCTTAATTTGTACAATTCTTTATCGTAAACAGGTTTTGATTACAACATCATGTTAGTAGGCTTCAAAGGCAAGAAAAATCTGTTGAATGTGCTACAAAATAACTTCGATTTCAAATGTATGACATTTGAAAAAAATTCAAATAAGATCACATGACTGAATCAGCAAGATGGTAGATCACCGTTGACGTCCGAGGTTATGTGCGAGGTACGAGTCATCCGAGGAACTCCGAGTGACCTATTACCGACTTACTTTAACGAGGCCCGATCTACTTGATCTGCGCATACGTTTTAACGCAGCGTCGACTCAGGCACGTCACAATGCCCTTGACCGCCGTCACAATTGAACATAATAACGTCACAATTAAAATGACGTCAAATTGCGCTAAACTGTTTCGCTGATCTTGCTTACCTGGTAGCTCTATAGAATATGCATTGAAAGCTGGCATTTCTATTTTTTTTTTTAAATATTTAGATTAATTAACAACTTTGGGACCTAAATAATTTTGAAGGATTAATTTTTTGGTACAGATTTATTGATTTTATCCTGTTTTATTTCAATTTGTGAGTTTAAAAAAAAACAAACGCTGCAACTAAAAGTAAACGAATTTATTCTTTCTCTTTAAACATGTTGAAGTGTTTATACACACTCTTTTTTATTGCGGACTTAAATATGCATGGATTATCTTCAGTTTTAAAAAAAAGTCTATAAATCATTTAAATTGAACCCCCGAAATATTTAATTTTTCTATATATTACATAATATTAGTAAAAATCGCAATTTTGTCGCCTTTACCCCACCCCCACCCTTCTACCTCTATTTTCCACGTAAAACAACGTCGCGTGTTAAGAGAAAAATAAAGCATGGCGAGAAAATAATTCCATAATGTAAGAATTATTTATTTATTTAGAAACTAATACAGTATAATTGCAATCGTTTGTTGGTGTTATGTAAACCCATTGCGACCTATAAAATACGTAGTTGGATAGAATAAATCTAAATTTTGTGTTTTGACATGCCTCCTTTTCATTGCAATAAAGGCTACCGCCAATTTTCTTTTCATCTTTTATAAGAGGAATGAAAATTGCTTGATATATGTGAAAAACAAAGAATTTCATCATGTTCGTCGCGTGTTAAGAGAAAAATAAAGCATGTCGAGAAAATAATTCCATAATGTAAGAATTATTTATTTTTTTTAGAAACTAATACAGTATTGCAATCGTTTGTTGGTGTTATGTAAACCCATTGCGACCTAATATGTTTTACGGTGTGACCGTTGGGGCGAGCGCAGTTGTACCATCAAAAACACTTGAGATCAGCCACTTCGAACGTCAAGCCGCACAAGATTTCTCGACTAGCTGTGACGTCATACGACGTCACAAAGCTCGTCGGAGCTTACGGAGACAGTCGAGCGTCTGTTTGAAACTTTAGAACTTATTAAAAATGTGAGAAAAGAAAAATTAAGTACAGTCACTGTTAGGTTTCCTACCATAACAAGATTTATTAGCACAGAAGTCAAGATGAGGCCTCTTCCAAGAGCAGTTAACTCCGTCCCCGAGGTCTAATTTCTCTATATTGACCTGGATACTGTGATTTGTGGCCGTGTGGACCGGAAGTGAACAGTTGAGTGATGGCGGGTTTTCTGTAGCGGATTTTCTACGGGCTTCTATTATCAATGCGTGTTTTATTTCCAGCGACTGATTTCCACAGTTTTCAAACATGTACACAGTTTCTGATAAATAAAAAAAATACTAAGTACACAATAATACATATAGTTGTTTCTGCAACATTTGCTGGTTCAATTAGTGAAATAAAGAATTATAGATAAAGTTTTAGATACCTTAGACGTGCTTTTATCCGCGTTGGATTAATTTACGCTATGAACGCGGACACAATTTTTCCGCGGAAATTTGTCACAGCGTATACTTAAAGTGTATTTAGGAATAAAATTGCACTTAATAAATGAGGATATGATAAAGGTAATACATTATTTAATTAGATACGTAGGTATAGGTCTACATGTTAAATATACATTTATTTTCTATGCATATCTATCCTTGATATATGTACACATCTGATGAATAGGAAAGGAGAGTTCCGCGCCACCCATCCCTCATATAAGAAAATAGAAGGTATTGTTGCAACCACTATTGAAATAACGACCACTATTGAAATAATCATATCAGTAGTGGTTGAGGGTGCATTTCAATAACAAACATAGGTTAATAACCACTATTGAAATACAACCAATATTGAAATAATTATTTCAACAGTGGATGAGAGTGCATTTCAATAATGACCAAATAATGTGCACATGTTTGAAATAATGTTTTCAATAGTATTGAAATAATGATTTCAAAAGTGATTTAAATAATTATGTCGATAGCTGTTGATAATTAATACTAAAACCACATTGCAAGACTTATTGAAATAACTTAACTGTTAAAAAATGCAAGGATTAATGGTTCTTTATGTTCTCCAACATTTTTAATTCATTTATTGAGTTTACTTAGTAAATTAAAATTACGACTACTTGTGAATGATTTTTTTTTTGTTGAAAATTAGTTTCAAAACACTTATCACCACATTTAAATCACACCTACTATTTTAATAAATCTAATACTAACTTTCCTAGAAACCTTGCTTTTTTAATGTCTTGACGAGTGGACATTGGCTTTACTATCCGTATTTGTAGTATAGGTAATCCCATGAATATAAGCAACAATTTAGTTCTATACTAAATTCTTTTATCGAAATTCTTCTTACTTCATTTCGATTCGGCCAGATTCAGCAGGAGCTTGCTTATAACATTTGCATACATGTTGAATTATAGGTCGGTCAGTATAATACAAAGTGTCCGTGAATTAATCGAAATTTCTACGAAAAGGAAATAAAACAACCTTTGTTATCATATATAAAACTCGATAAATTTGTTTTTTGTGTTAGAAAACAGTATGGGTAATTCATCCTTATATTCGTTTTTTTATATGGGATACTTCAGTAAAGCTTGCAATGTGGTTTTGGTATTGAAATCATTGTCAGCAACTGCATGTATTAATTATTTTTATATCAATTAAAGTCCTAGGTTTAAGCACTATTGAAATCAATATTTTCATCACTTTTGAAATCTATATGTTAATCACTATTGAAATATTTATTTTAAAAGGAAACATCAGTTCAACTGTAGTTGTAACTTATGTCAATTGGTATTGAAATGCACTCTCAACCACTTTTGAAAGAATTAATTATTTCAATAGTGGTCATATTTCAATAGTGGTTGAAACCTATGTTGCAACCACTATTGAAATAACGGCCACTATTGAAATAATTATATCAATAGTGGTTGAGAGTGCATTTCAGTAACAAACATAGTTAGTAACCACTATTGAAATAACGACCACTATTGAAATAATTATATCAATAGTGGTTGAGAGTGCATTTCAATAACAAACATAAGTAATAACCACTATTGAAATACATTATTTCAATAGTGGTCGTATTTCTATAGTGGTTATTACTTATGTCTGTTATTGAAATGCACTCTCAACCACTATTGATATAATTATTTCAATAGTGGTCGTTATTTCAATTGTGGTTGCAACAAAGCATCCCTCAGGTCATCCCTCACATTGAATGATATAAGAAGATATCCATCACTATAGTTAGAGTATTGAGGGATACCCGAGAAGTAGGTCACTGGTCATTTAAATCACCTGTGCGATCGATACGGTGGAATGTTGACAAGGTCACTGTAAACTGCGCGCTGACCACCGAGTTTTTTGTCCCTTTAAACTGAGGAATGTGAAGTCTGCATTCTGAATTCAGGCGCGTAATAAACTGGACTTACAGTAGTATATATGGATCGAGACTGTCAAGACCTTAGTCTTGATTTGAATTTCAAGGGAATAAGACACACTGGACATAGATAGTGAAATCAAATATTGGATTATATTACCCAAGGTAAAATTGTTCAAAATGGCGCGCAACGGTGAATTTACGTGTGGGGATTGTGGTAAAACATTTAAACAGAAATGTCATTAAATCGGCACAGGAGAACGCTTCACGGAACACCTTACACAAATCAGTGTCCAGTCTGCCATTTCATTTTTAATAGAAAGGACAATTTTACTCGACACATGAAAACTCACAGGAAGCAAACACAGGCGGATCCAGACAAAGAAAATGTATCCAATAGAAGAAGTGCCACCGATTTACCAGATAACGCGCTGAGAAAAAAGCAACGGTTATTAGAGATTAATTCAACCCAAAATACAAACGCCATTCCTGAAGATGGAGAATACTATGAAACGGGTGAAAATACAGGGAATGGAGATCTAGTGAACCCTCCTCAAATGATAGAGAGTGCGATGGTGACAGAACCTTCATTAAGTAAATGCAACTGGTGTACCCAGAGGACACCTTTGATTCCGGGAAAGAAATTCTGCCAGAGCTGTTCCGAGAATGGACGAGCATGCCGCCGGTGTCACCGACCCTTACCCGAGCGCTTTAACAGTAAGAGAACGGATGTCTGCGATAGATGCATTGACAGACACAGACGGTGGCAGAACGGGGGAGGAAATAAAACGGCGCTGGAGGGTGCAGTGGAAACCAGAGTGTTGGAGCCAAACCCAGGAAATTTGTGGGACATTTTACAATTTTTCAGAGACAATAGTGATCAAATAAGATATTTACGTCAAACTACATTGTGGTCCAAAAAAGGTATCAAATAGTTTCTTACTCTGTATGTAAAATCAAAACAACGAGGCTGTGTATGCCGAACCCACCTTTAGATCCATTAATCTAACTCTCACCAACGGGGCAGAAATCAAAGAGCAGCTTGCAAAAGCATTCAAAAATTTGTATATTGGTTATCAGAATTTTGAGAGGGATGGGAGTGGGTGGTCCATTGATCAACTTTTGAAAATGGAGATCAGTACCGCTGAGTTTGCTCCTATTGCAGGAAGCCGTTTTCTTCCTTTGCCCCCAAGATTTTAAAGAAAAAAGCTGTTTTAAACACACAAAACACAGACCAGAAATGTTTTCTTTGGTCGGTGTTAGCCTCTCTTTATCCAGTGAGCAGAACCGATCACCCCACTCGAGTGTCAAATTACACACAATATGAAAATAACCTACAAACCGAGGGCTTAGACTTTCCTTTACCTCTATCTCAAATCAAAAAAATTGAAACAAAAAACTATATATCTGTCAATGTATTTGGGATCGAGAAAAACGAAGTTTTCCCCCTTCAAATCACAGAACAGAGACAAGCAAAACATCATGTAAACTTGCTACTTTTTTCAAAAGGAAACAAAAGACATTATTTACTCATTAGAAACTTGAGCAGGTTACTGGGGGATAAAACAAATCATAATGGACAAAACTACTATTGTAATTATTGTCTGCATGGGTTTTGTAGACAAGAACTGCTCAACGAGCAAATTTCTTACAGCTCTCCTCATGGCCCTCAAAAGTTTACTTTCCCAAAGTCAGAGGATGACCAATAGGTACTATTCAAACAAGTCAGAAAGCAATTGAAAGTACCCTTTGTCATTTATCTAGACTTAGAAAGCTTAACAGTACCCATTCACTTTTGCGATTCAAATCCAGCACATTCCTCAACCACTCCTTGCCAAAAACACGAACCCTGTGGATTTTGCTATTATGTCAAGTGTTCTGACGACAGCAGGTCGAAGCCTGCTTATGTTAACAGAGGACCAAATGCTATGGACCATCTCTTTGAGTGTTTGATTAGAGAAGAAGGGGAAATTACTAAAATATTATCTCAAATACAACGTATGTCCCTCTCCTCTCAGGAAGAAAATGAATTCAAAAACGCGACTGATTGTCACATATGTGAGCAACCTTTGGGGGCTGGCAGTGTTAGAGACCATGATCATTTAGCGGGAAAATGTAACTTACAATTAACCGGTCAATGTAACTTACAATATCAATTAAGAAAGGGAAAGAGAGGCAATTCTAACTTTTACATTCCGATCATAGCACACAGCAGCCGTAACTACGACCTTCATCACATGATGAGCGCAGTTGGGAAACTCAAAGATAAGAAAATATCATGCATTCCCAACAACATGGAAAAAAACATTAGTTTTTTCATTAGAAAGTTTACGTTTCATAAATTCATTACAGTTCTTGAACGCCTCGCTTGATACTTAGTCAATAACATTGAGTAAAGAAGGGGGGTGCAAACTCTAAAATCTGTCCAAATATTTTCCCATACAGAGGGAAAGAGACCTCCTTCTGAGAAAGGGTGTGTATCCTTATGACAACATGTCCTCTTGTGACTGTTTTCATGACCTAGAGTTGCCTCCCATTACAGCATTTTACAATCGATTGTTTGAATCATATATACTAGTATCAGATAAGGATTACGCTCGTGCGATGAATGTATGGCAAACCCTTGACATGTCCAATATGGGAGATTATCATTATTTATACTTGAAAACTGACGTTCTATTGTTGTCAGATGTCTTTGAAAACTTAAGAGACTTGTGTTTGACTTCTTAACACTTAGACCCAGCTCATTTTTACACATCTCCAGGTCTAGCATGGGAGGCAATGTTGAAAATGACTAAACTACAATTGTTAGATGATATTGACATGGTCTTAATAATTGAACAGGGTATTAGAGGGGGTGTTTCTATGATCTCCAAGAAATATGCCAAGGCTAACAATCCCATGGTCTCTGATTATGATCCTTCCAAACCCAATACTTGGTTGACTTGTTTAGATATGAACAATTTGTATGGGACGAGTATGTCAATGCCTCTTCCCGAGAGAGATTTTGCTTGGTGCACTCAAGAACAATTGGAAACATTTGATGTCATGGATGTACCAGACGATTCTGAGACTGGATATATTTTGAAAGTCGACTTGGATTATCTAGATAATCTTCATGATGATCACAGTGATTATCCCTTAGCCCCTTAGCCCCTGAGAACAAGACAATTACACAGGACATGTTATCTTCTCATAGTCTTATGCTCAAAGAGAAATTAGCATTGAAAGGAAACTTCTCTAAGCTTGTTCCAGATCTCAATGCAAAGAAAAAGTATGTCTTGCATTATCGAAATTTGAAATATTATTTGTCTAAGGGACTTAAACTGATAAAAATCCACAGGGTTCTAGAATTTACACAGTCTTTTTGGTTAAAGTCCTACATAGATTTTAACAAACAAAAGAGAGCGCAAGCTACATCTGATTTCGAGAAAGATTTTTACAAATTAATGAATAATTCGGTCTTTGGGAAAACCACGGAAAACATGAGAAATCGAGTATATGTGGAATTGGTACACACTAAACGGATATTACATAAGGTGTGCGCAAAACCAAACTTTCAGTGTTTTAAGATCTTTAATGAAGATTTGGTGGCAGTCAATCTTAGAAAAACAAAGATTGTTCTCAGTCGACCTACTCATGCAGGGTTCTGTATACTCGACCTCGCTAAGCTGCTCATGTTTCAGTTTCATTAATATGACTTTGTGAAATCCACCTATGGGGTCAAGCTAATCTTCTATTTACAGACACTGATAGCCTTTGTTATGAAATTCAAACAGTCGATATTTATCAAGATATGTTTAAACATCTATCCCTCTTTGAAACCAGTGATTTTGACAAAGACCACTATCTCTTTTCCAAAACGAATTGTAAAGTTCTGGAAAAAAATGAAAGATGAATGCGAACACCGATTCAAGAATTCATTGGCCTAAGACCTAAAATGTACAGGTTGTTATATGATGGAAAAGAAAAGAAAACCGCAAAGGGTGTGAAAAAGTCAGTGATTGACAAACACTTGAAACATGAATGCTACAAGCAAGCTCTCTTTGATCATTGCTCCGCGAGGCATTCAATGAATATGATCAGAAGTTTTAATCACCAATTGTACTCTGTTTCAATACATTAAACACTTTTAAGTCCATATGATGACAAACGTTATGTACTCGACACCGGCATACACACTTTGGCCCATGGTCATTATAAAATTGGAAAATAGAGCCCATTTGATACCTCTGAAATACTTGTCATTGTTTATATTGTTTTGTATTGAAGTAAGAAAAACAATGTATTTATAAAGTGTTTTTAATTATTCCGTACATGAATAAATGATATAGTGTTCACAATTTTTTATTGTATGTTTATTTACCTATCTTTAACATTTATGTGCAATGTTTGCTTTTATATCAATAATAAGATTGGAACTTGGCATTGAGTTATTATTTTTTCCTTAAGAATTAACGGGAATGTCATTTATATTCAGTCATCTAAATCTTCCTCCTCTCCCGATTCTGCGTTAGAATCTTCATCATCACTATATTCTTCATCATTTTCTTTATCATCACCATATTCTTCCTCAGACACTTCATCATCAGTAATGTCTTCAAGTAATTCATCAAAGTCTAGTTTATGCTTTTTAAGAATGCGGGAAATGGCTTTTTCCATATCTATATCGCTTTTTTCCATCAGGGTTGAGACTTCTTCTCGGATACTGCGATGAAGTTTGCTTTTGTTTAGGTTAGCAGTAATAACGAGAATGCGTTTATATTTTCTGAAAAGCAAGGCTCTGTCTTTTGGTAAAATTATATCTCTAACATCCTCTCGAGCTTCCTGCTGGGTGAGTTGAGTATTTTCCTCCATAAGTTGTTTTAATTTTCTGTCGAACTGAGATTGATTTTCTTCCAATACTTGATCGACTAGGGTTGTAAATCCACTGTCATCATCCTCGTCACTGACCTCTGACTTTGCATTATATTCTTCTTCTTCCATTGGACAACCATTTTTAGTATGTCGTTGTAAATCATACGAGCTGGCAAACATAGCACCGCATTCCGAACAGGATGGATATTGCCCCTCGATTTCTGTTGTCTGTGTATTTCTCAAGTCTAGTGGTGTAGCCCTAGAATCTGAGGGAGGATAATAATACTCCTGAGTATTTGGTCTTTGTTGGTAAGCCATTTCTTCTGTCGGATACTTAATAAATTTTGATTGATGGGAAGCGCTTTTGGCAGACGTCCTATCACCCTGTTGATCTGCTGACAAATGACGACTTGAGTCGTCTGCCATTCTTGTATAGGGTCTGAAAATGTCTGACTGAAATCTCCTCGACTCTGGGGTTGTTTGTTTCAAGTCCAAAAACAATGAACCGTAAGGAACGGAAACTTCTTTTTCATAAGTGTCCAAAAGTTTATTGGAATTCCCAGGATACATTTGTCGTGCCAGGGTTGCAATCTGTTGTCGATCTCTAGGATTTTTTACTGACTGTTTAAACTCATGGTTCGATTTTCCTTTCCTTTGTTGAAAAGATTCTGCATAATGCAGATCACACTAAGGTTACGATGGTGAGCACCTTCCGTAAATAGTCCACAAATTTCCTTCTCCTGGGTGGCATCCTTCATCATGTCATCAATAACCAGCAGCGTTCTTTCACGACGGTTAATAAACCTGTCTGTTTTGATGTCTTCTGTGATGCCTTGAAATTCAAGTTGAATGAATTTTATACTTGGCATCTAGTACTTAAGCTCATCATAAAGGGGTTGCCATCGCTTATAAATCCACACGATTCTTCCAGGTGCAGGGCTTATAAGCTGTTTATAATGTAGTAGTATTTTTTTTTATCCATGTAGATTTTCCCGACATTGTTGGTCCCACAACGATCATGGTAAAGGGATGTACAAACTAAAACTTGTCCTCCATGCCTTCTGATAACTCATCCATTTCGGAGGGAGGAGGAGGAGTGAAATCCTGAGGAAGAGGAGGAGTGAAATGAGGAGGAGGAGGAGGATACGGTTCAGTGATTTGAGGATATGGTTCACTGCCCCCATGAGCAGTTCGCATATGTCTCCTCAGATTACCAGGTTGTAAAAATTCCCTCTGGCATATAGAGCATGATGTTGACTTCTTGACTGCTTGGTAGGAAATGACGGCAAGTTGTTAAATAGACTCTTTATATGTCCTGTAGTTCACGTTCTTCTACCCAGGAATTAAACTTCTTTGGATATCCTTGCCATTTTTTAAAGACTTCTACCTTTCCTCTTCGTCGGCACCGTTTTAAGATTTTCTCAATCTTCCACAAATCATCTCTGGTTTTGTTGACTCTTTGAAGCTCAGATTCATAAAAGGTTCCCTCGATGGGTTCGTTGTCATAATCTGTGATTTTGTAGACTGGTATCCCTTGACGTAAGAATCTCCTGTGTATTATAAAAACTTCTTCTGTCCATTTCTGTTCAAAATCCCTCTGGAAAATGTGCCTGGTGCTTGATATTCTTACATAATCTCCCATTTTAAATTTGAAACTCTTACGTGGTTTGTGTGCTTTCTTTCTGAAAACGCTCGGTTTTAAGACTTCTACATATAATTTCTTCCAGGTCACCGCTTCATTTTTTTTTTTACTTGAAAAAGACACTTATGGTAATCTAACAACCAAACTATATGATAAACGTGATGACTTTAACTTTTCTATCGTCAACTTCCATTACTTATGCAGCAATATACCTTCAACACCTACATACGGAGTATATATATCTCAGTTGATTCGATACGCAAGAGCATGCTCTACGTATGAAAATTTCTTAAACGAGGTAAATTATTGACAAGCAAGTTGATGAAACAAGAATATCAGCAGTCTCGTTTAAAGTCATCATTTCGTAAGTTCTATGGTCGATACAATGACCTTGTCAGCAAATACAATTTATCATTGAGTCAAATGCTGACTGACGTTTTTCATACCAATTGTTAGTCCATTATTTATACAATGAATTGACGACGGATTTTTTCCGTTATTTCCTGATCATGACAACGAGCACACGGCGGGTGTGACCGGTCGGCAGGGGATGCCCACTCCTCCATGGCACCTGATCCCACCTCTGATGTTTCGGAGGTCCGTGTTTGCTCTGCTCTGATTTTGTATATTATTTGATGGACTTTGAGATTGAATACTGTTCGTTATCTCCATATCCTTCTTATATCTCTTGGTGATAAGCCGTTCAATGATCTGTGTGGTCGACTGTTATAATTTTGGACGTTGTCTTGTAGAACGTCTGTAAATCTATGTGTTCTATTATGGGTGAAATATCGATACATCATGACTTTGAGAGTCCGAATGAATCGCTCAGCGTAATTCGCATGAGTGACGTTCTGTGTGACGTAATGATCAACTTTTTGTCTTCTGAAAAAATCTTTGACCCATCGATTTTTGAATTCACTTCCTTTGTCTGTTCTGAGTTCTTTGGGTTTACGTCCCGTTTTGAAAATGTCATTCAAAGCATCTATTATACTGCCATGGAGTTTGTTTTTTAAGTCTTACCTCATATCTTGAGAATACGTCAATGGCGATGAGTAAATACCTTATATCATTATTGTCTTCTGAAAGTCCGGAAACGTCGGCTAAATCTACATCCCAAAGGAAGTCGATGCCCTTGGAAATAAACCTATTCATCTTAAATTTATATCTCTGTGGACGTTGAAGACTGTAGGCATCAATGTCTTGCAGCCATTGTTTGATAGGGGTCAAACCTACTTTATATCTACCTTCCCTCTTTAAGTAATGATAAATTTTCGTAGGACCTGCGTAGCTAATAGGATTTTTCACATCAAAAATAGATATTTTTTAAGTGTTCCTTCCAGTTCATGGTTCTTGTAAATAATGCAACCAGATTATAAACATTTAGTTTTATATGTATTACTAGTACAACATTGTTGCTCATTCTTTATCCATGTTATTATTATATTAGTTTGGAAACATATCTTTACTAGTCAATAGCTCTTAAATAGAATGCAGACTTAAAATTCAACAGTTGAAAGGGCAAAGTACAATAGATCATCGGTCAGCGAGAAGTCTACAATGACCCGGTCAACATTCCACAGGTGATTTAAATGACCAGTGACCTACTTCTCGGGTATCACTCATTACTCTAACTTCTTCTTATATCATTCAATGTGAGGGATGACCTGAGGGATGCCTTCTATTTTCTTATATGAGGGATGGGTGGCGCAGAACTCTCCTTTCCTATTCATCACACATCGTAAATAATGCAAAGATGTTTTAAAAATTCACAGCAAAATAATTCCATTCCATGAAAAAATATTTTTTCTCGCATAAATATCCTTGCCTCAAACTTGTTATCTCCCCTAGTTAGAGATAACTGAATTGTCCTTAAGAGGATATGTGTCAATCATCTAATTATAGAAAGGCTAAGACCCATGTTTTTACTGCAGTTTTTCAGATCCCTTTGTGCTTACACTGGTATAATTAATTGAATTGTAAATGACATATCAACACAGAAATTAGCTCCAAATCCAGTCCAAAACATTGATTTGCTTTAATAAAATATTTTATTAAAAAAAAATACGACACGCATATTAAAAAGAATCAGATCATCAAAATATTAACATTTAATCTCTGAAAAAATTACATTTACATGTGATAGCACAAGTTCAGACCATGTAATTTTTTAAAGAAGAAAATTACTTCGCTATTTACTAGTGAAAAATACACTGATTTTCCCAAGCTTCTGTTTGAACGGACAGGTGTGCGTTGACCAGACACATGTCAGTCGCATGACTTTATCTCAGTACTCCCAATTAATCGTAAATATGGGTAAACAGTATGAGTCTATAGAATTCATTTCCCTTTTAAGAAAAGTTAATTTGAAGAATTATTTTATGATATTAAATTCGTAATATTGTGCTCTGGCGGGAACGTACTTCATACGTACATGTACTTATGTTGTCCCGAGTCATTTGAATGTTTTTGTTTTTTGAAAAAACAAATATTCATATTCAAATTTTAGAGAAAAATACTATTTTTTCTCATATATATTTAGTGTAAGGTACAATATATATTTTTGGCACTCAAAGAATCCGCGTAATTTTTTACTATATAGCGGATCAAACCGATATTGTGATTCCGCGGAATTCTGACCCCGTGGAAATAAATACGTTCTACAGTAAATTTATATACCATACAATATTTACTTTTTTGTGGTAATATAAAAATCATACAATGATTTCGGATAATCCTTGATGGTTGAAGAATTTAATTTTCATACCTTGTCTATATAGAGATCCATCCAGAACTTGACAACTGGCACCAGAAAACAGGAACAGGACAGTCAGGAAATGTTTTCCGACCATCTTGTTTGACCTCTGTTCTTTTTATATTCCCGATTTTCGTTTAATTTCTACGTTTTCGGAAGTTTTAAAGGTTATTGGGAAATAACACGAGTCACATGTTTATGTCCAGTATCGATACATGTATCACATGCTTCTTTATCCCGTCAACGTGTGTATGTGCATTAAACATAAAAGGCACAAATATAAAGAGTTTTCCAATCGTAATACTACTTTGTGTTGATGAAATACTTGCAGAAACTTGAAAAGGAAAACACTTCAATATTTCCGAGTGATATGATATTGGATTATAATTTACTCCAAGCAGGGTAATAAATTACACAGTGTGTCGGTGAAAAAAAAAATCAAAATACACAAATTATGAAAATCTCAACAGATGAAAATTATGTAACTTTCTCCATGTTTTAGAGAAAGATGCGGAGCTAGTTCATGTAGACAAAACGTACACGGACATCTATTTATAAATGTTTTATGATACAAAGGGCAATATTATGTTGGCAGGAATTACTGGATGCTTTTTTGTGAGACCCTTGGCGATCTTAAAAATCCAAACAGGAGAGCAACCACTATGAAAAACTTAAAAGGATATGATCTAAAAAAAAACAAGAGGCCCATGGGCCACATCGCTCACCTGAGTAAGTTTGGTGATGCAGTTCTCCAGATTTCCCCTCTTCTTATATCTGTTGTGGTCCCTCCTCATCCTCCCCCCCCCCCCCCCCCCCACCATCCCCGTCTTGATTTTAACAATTTAGAATCTACACTACCCCAGGATGCTTCCACATAAGTTTCAGCTTTTCTGGCGTAATTATTCTTGAGAAGAAATTTTTAAAAAGATTTTTCCCATATATTTCTATGTAAAACTTCGATTCCCTATTGTGGCCCCGCCCTTCCTCGGGGGGTCATGATTTTAACAATTTGAAATCTACACTATCCAATTATGCTTCCACATAAGTTTCAGCTTTCCTGGCCCATAATAATAATTAAGAAGAAGATTTTTGAATGACCCCACCCCATTTTTGTCTTTTCCTGATTATATCCCCTTGGAAGGGGACTTGGCCCTTTATTTAAACAATTCCAACTTCCCATCATCAAAATATGCTTTGTATCAAGTTTGGGTAAAATTGGCCCAGTGGTTCTTGAGAAGAAGTTGAAAATGTGAAAAGTTTACAGACGAACGGACGGACGGACAGCTAGACGGACAGACTACAGACAAAATGTGATCAGAAGAGCTCACTTCGGCTCAAGTGAGCTAAAAAACGTTTTAATTTTTTTTATCATTAAAACCGTTACGTGTATTGACCGAGGCGTAGTCTTGCTCAAAACTTTCATGTTTTGCCCAAGTAAACAATGGTTTTGCGAGATAGCAATTTAAAATGTTACCTTTAAAAACGAACTATTCTTAAATTGTCGTCTACTATGCAGTAATTGTCTGTCACAAAGCATTTACAGATTTACAGTCTTTGGGTTTACCTGGAGCTAAAAGTTTTAACGAAAAAAATACGAGAATATTTTTAACTCATTGTATCTGTTTTAATATTCTAACATCATATTTGTCCAGAAAGTCATTCCCGCATAAAAGATGCAGCGCTCTGATATTTCTTAAATTAGTCTTCCTACGACTGTCATCTTCAATAAGTAATATCGCGAGTAGCCTGATTCCCTGTCCCTGTTTTGCTACCTATACTCCGCGTCACTAGTGAAATTGATTAGGCTGGTTCAGCGATTGTTTAGCAAGGTATTCCACCAGGATTTTTTTTACTTTTCTGTCATTCAAAATTTTACAATGAACGATCTTGCATTGTATACAGTAGCACATTTGCCCCCATCCAACAGACGTTTCCTACCTCCATTGCGACAGAGTTCCGCAAGTTCAGTAATCGCGATATCAAGTTTTTTCTAGATCTTCACAAGTTTATCTTTTAAAAAGATAGGTGAGCTAACGCCGTAGCAATTTTTAAACACAGAAAAGACGGTCCGTGATCAAGTGATTTAGCGGAAGTTATTATGTTGGAGTTTTGGCGCAACGGAACATCTATGACCTATACTGGAGAGGGGGAGACTCTATATAATATGGTGAAGATGCCGATGGAGGCATTGTATTTGATAGTTTAAGAATAGAATTTCTTGGCAATGTAGCAAAGAAAATACAGGGGAGTTAAAAGGAATATAGAAAATAACTCTAAGTGTATGTTGTATAAAGAAATCCAGAGAGTTGTGAAGTAACTAGGTCCTTTGGGTATGGTGTCCGGATAGGGCCATATGCGTTAGCGCGACATCGCGTTCAGATGAACGCGCCGTCGCGCTAACACACAACACGCCGTCGCACTAACGCACAACGCACCGTCGCGCTAACGCATCTTTGCACAACGCGCCGTCGCGCTAACGCAACTTTGCACAACGCGCCGTCGCGCTTAAACAACTTTGCACAACACGCCGTCGCGCTAACACACAATACGCCGTCACGCTAACGCACAACACAAAGTTGCATTAGCGCGACGGCGTGTTATACAAAGTTGTGTTAGCGCAACGGCGTGGTGTGCAAAGTTGTATTAGTGCGACGGCGTGTTGTGCGTAAGCTGTCGCGCTAACACAACTTTGCACAACGGGCCGTCGCGCTGACACAACTTTGCACAACACGCTGACGCGCTAACACAACTTTGCACACTGCGCCGTCGCGCTAACACAACACGCCGTCGCGCTAACACAACTTTGCACAACGCGCCGTCGCGCTAACACACAACGCACCGTCGCGCTAAAGCAACTTTGCTCAACGCGCCGTCGCAACTTTGCACAACGCGCCGTCGCGCTAACACAACTTTGCACAACACGCCGTCGCGCTAACACACAACACGCCGTCAAGCTAACGCACAACACAAAGTTGCGTTAGCGCGACAGCGTGTTGTGTGTTAGCGCGACGGCGTGTTGTGCAAAGTTGTGTTAGCGCGACGGCGCGTTGTGCAAAGTTGCGTTAGCGCGACGGCGCGTTGAGCAAAGTTGCGTTAGCCCGACGGCGTGTTGTGTGTTAGCGCGATGTCTCGTTTATCTGAACGCGATGTCGCGCTAACGCAAATGGCCCTATCCGGACACCATATTTGGGTCATCTCAATCGCAACTTCTCGGGCCTTTCCGACTAGCGGAAAAACGACAGGTTGTTTTTCCGACCTCTGACGGAAAGACCCCAGATGATCCGATTTCGGGTCATCTTTTTCAAGAACTGTTAGGTTAAAAGCCAAACACATCAGATTTTTTTTTATAAATAATGGATTTATTAGTTATTTTTAGTGTTAATTCTTGTTCCTGGAATTAGTAAGATTGGCTGAATTGCCAGTCAGAAATTAGAGTCTATCTTAAGTTGTGCTTAGACGTAGAAAAAAAAACCTCCCTTGTCGATCTTAAAACAATAAGATAATGAATCGGGCTTTTCCGTCAGAAAAAAGAAGAATTACATATATGTAGTTTTCTCTAAGCTGTAAGCTACACAATAAATAAACAAAGTTATTTAATGATACAACGAAATTGTTATCGTACGGTCTATCTATAGTAGTTTTCCCAGAATGCACGACCGTGAAGCCGAGCATGCGTATTCATGGAATTTGGACTAACGTAGCGCTAGCAATAAAGCAAATTACACAGAGGAAAAAGCTCTTAGATTAAAATGCACGTGATTGAAATTAAAACATTGCTTTCTGATAGACTAATCATTTCAAAATTCTATTGAAGTCAATTATCCCAGAGACTTTTGCTGAGTTGATTTTTACGTCATTTTCATGCCCCCGTATTCGAAGATTCGGGGATTTATAGTTTTTGTCGTGTCCGTCTTTCTGTCTGTTTGTCTGTTTTTTGGGTACCACCAAATTTGACTTTTGACCTTGGAGTTTGACCCACTTTTACACAAAAATTCCACCAAACTTTTACTTTGGCCATAACTTTTGAACGGTAAGGGTTATGGCTTTCTTACTTCACATATGTAATCCTTGTGAGAAGAACTTTTATACTATACTAAGAACCTTGACCTTAGAGTTTGACCTACTTTTAAAAAAACCGTAATATAACTTTTGAAGGGTTAGAGCTGGGACTTTCATACTTCATATCTTTAATCCTTGTGAGAAGAACTTTTATACTATACCATGAACCTTGACCTTAGAGTTTAACCTACTTTTAAAAAAAACGTAATATAACTTTTGAAGGGTAAGAGCTGGGGCTTTCATACTTCATATCTTTAATTCTTGTGAGAAGAACTTTCATTTGATACTAAGAACTTTGACCCTTTGACCTTGACCTTGGAGTTTGACATACTTTTTAAAAACTTTGACCTTGGCCATAACTTTTGAACGGTTAGAACTTTTAATTAATATTCTTCACATACATATTCTTTGTAACAAGACCTACCTTTGAACACCAACAACTTTGACCTTTTGATCTTGACTTTGGAGATTTACGAACTTTAAGAAAAACTTTAACATTGGCCGTACTTTTTGAACGGTTAGTTTATTATTTGTTGTGAGTAAATCGACACTTCCCCCCAAAAATTATAACAATTACAACTTCTGGTTCCCTGCCCTGTTATGCCTCGTATACTCCACGACACCGTAGGCAAGGGTGGACCCAATGGACAAGGCTAGCAGAAAAACAAACGACCTCTGACGGAGAGGCCTGTGATGAATAATCATACCTCTTCCGAGTTATTTTCCAACAATCAAAAGGACATTTTATTGCGTACAATTAAGTTTTAAATGACAATGTCAACGCCCCCTCCCAATAATGCTAAAAAATATACATAGAGGTGCACGGTGACTACATTAGTCGTCAATTTGACCCATAGGTTCTTCAAAGGTTGTTAAGTAATCAAAATCTAATATAGTTGAAACTATATTCCTCTGTATTTCATTTCCGGAAGTTTACAAAGCATTTCCGACAATTTAAAAAATTCATTTCCGGAATTTTTGAAGGGCTGCTTTCTTTAAATTAAGTTTTCACCGAAAAAGTTGGAAATGTAATTTTGAGTGATTTTTTTTCCAATCACATATTCACATTATAAATTTTATAAAAGCATAATTTTCATCCTAACATATATGATTTTAAAAAACTTTCCGTGGGCTTATAATTATAAGACATGTACATACCAAAACAATGAGTCTTGTTCATGCAGAAGTCAAGGTGTGTTTTTCCCGAGAACAATTTCCCTCTTTACCAGGGGTGAGCTTTTCTATAATTAGCAGAAAGTGGGGTTTCCCTTCCGTCTCTACAGTGAAGATACATTCGTCTTCGCGTGTCTTAAGTTCACCTTTGGTTACTTCAATAAGAAGCGCAGTATCTGTTGTGCTTTCCTTTAACACGACTTGAACATATAAACTATAATTTCGGAGAGAAAATTCAGTTTTAATTAAATACAATTTTTTTAATTGGTTAGCTAAATAAACTTCCTTGTTATAAAATTCTAAAATATTCTTGAATTGTTTTTGTTTTTTTTTTTTATTAAAAATAAATAACATAGCATATTGCATTTGATTTTGACATTTAATTGCAAGTTCGAAAAACATTTTAAATTAATTTATGCATGTTTTCTCTTCTCCTGGCATTTTTTTACGTAATATGTCAACCCTACTTAATAAACTATTACCTGCTTGGGGTCTTGCACTCTCTATAATTAAAATGTTGAACATTGCCACAATTAAAATTCCCATTCTTATCATGTCGAATCCAAATTTAACTTATCAAATATGCATAATTGAGCTTTCTTTAAAATTCTGAGAATTATGGGATTGAGAAGGAAGTCCCTGTCCATATATGAGATTAAAAAAAAATAAAAATATTTGTCATAAAAACACTGATGATGGCATTTTTTGAAAAGAAAAAAATACAAGGAAATTCATAATCATATTTAACACCAAATAGTCAATTTCAATTTTTTAAAAAAAGTCATGAAGAATTTTGCAATCGTTCAATGAAAGTTTTAATGCTTTTAAAACTGCTTAATTGATTTGAACGCCATCACATTGTGGGGATTTCTGAAGATGCTTCCTCGTTCTGTCCCTGGTCATTCAGCACTCTGTTGAGGTAAGCGTTAAGCTGTTGATTCAGTTCCTCGTATCGCTCCACCACTTGTTTGTTCTGCAGGCGGCGGTTCTCCAGTAGGAGTCGCTTCTCACGCATGCGCCGGGTGAGGTGATCAACATGGATTCCAATGTTGACCAGGCGATGACAAACTCCCGACAGAAGCTTCTTTTTACCGCTGTATTCTTTTTCTAAATAATTTACTGAAAATGGGGAAAATAATTGTAAATTTTAAGACTATCATTTAAAAAGTGTTGTTATAAAACAAATAAATAACATGAAGTTTAGCCTTTTTGTAGTAGTAAAGACTTGTCAAAAACTCTTTTAATGTCATCAGAAATGTTTCCATCAATGTTTTCAGATTAACTATAGCTAAGCACTCGGCCAAATGAGATATCGGTCCGAGGCGGGCAAAGGGATATCACATATCACCTTCAACTCAGACTGAAATTCAAACAAAAAAATTAAGGGCACATTATTATTTTGGATTGCATCTACACATTTGGTTTTTTTTTATTTTTCGAATAAACCGAGTTCTTTTGTATTGCAGAGAATAACATTCAATTAAGTTTAATTCAATTAATTAATGAAAACATTCATACCCCTTAACTTTCCTTTCTTTAATAACGCCCGTCTCCTCCTCTTCAGTATAGATGTTTTATTTGAAAATAGGTCAAGAAGTTCCGAATAAACCCGCTCTTTGCTTCGAATTTTCTTTTGCCAGGGACCGGAAGTTTGAACTGATATACTGTTTTTGGTAACCTCTTCTTCACTTTCCACGTTCTTGTGTTCTAATTTCCGGACATCTGAGAGAGAAAATGTTACTGTTAAGCCCTTGATAATTTTTTAAACATTGCGTCCATTTTGACAATTTACTTAAGCTCACATAAGAAACTATATAAGTAAGCTCTTGCTAAATTTTTTAAGGTTGAATTTGTATTTTATCGTGCATGTATAGTTGATACACACACACCCTAAAATGCACAAGTACGTTTTGATTGGACATGTTCAATGGAATTGAAAGGTTATAATTGCACATTCAGGTTAGTGGGTCAGTGCAATTTTCAATATAAATAATTAATATTTAGAAAGCATTCTTATCGAGGTCATTGTAATTAAAAATACAGGATTTACCTTGCGATTGATTCAGTAAATCAACAAGAAGCACATTTGAATACATATATATATATCATAAATAATCACGAACTGATGTCTTAATAAAGATAAAATAATGCTTACAAATAATAATTAGTTGAATGGAAACTTCGGTCAAGGCAGCACCTAAAAGTTTCAAGGAAATATGCATCTGAAAACAGAATAAATTATAAAGTTTAATTTTAATTAGGTTATTACTTACAATAATTCGTAATATATTTAAACGTACTTGATATTTTCATCCTGTGGAAATATTGCTTCTAGTGGAACATTATATTTTTTATTTATACAAAATTTTATTTTCAAATAAAAGTTAATGGGATTGGGCAGCAGACAACGCATATTTTAGTCCTTTCCTTAGCCTTACGGACCTTACATACATGTAGTAAATGTATCAATACAGAAATGGGACAAGTGTGTTATTATGCGCCTGGATCGATAGATCGGGGGCGTATATTGTTTTAGTTCTGTCTGTCTGTTTATCTGTCTGTCTATTGTCAATATTAACCTTCGCCGTAACTTTTGAAACATGAGAAATGAAGACTTCATATTTGGTATGCATACTCCACTAATTAAGTTCTTTCAAATAACACCAAGGTCATTGACCTTTTGACCTTGACTGTGACCTATAGTATATGCTAAAAATAGTTGTTTTGTACTTTCGCCATAACTTTTGAACCATAGGAGATAGAGACTTCACATATGATATTCATACTCCACTAACTGAGTTCTTTCAAATGACACCAAGGTCAATGATGACACTTTCAATTTGCATCCGACGCCTATGTGAATAGTCGATTGCGTGGCGCAATGGTCATAGAACGTGTCTGCTCTGGAGTCGCGGAGTAAGGAGTCGATCTTTACGTCGCGGGTTCGAATCACACTGTAGGACGTGAAGACCAGTCATTCGAATTCCCGTGTCGTCGTATATGCCGAGTATAGGCCAGAATTTGAAGCCCTCCACCGGAAAAAGGTAGAGTCACCATATGAGAAAAACATTCTTGAGAGGGACGAAGAGAGAAAAAGGACAGATATGTTTAAAAAGATATAAATTTATAAGATTAACTGTTAAAAAAACATTCATTGACATAATTCAACTTACAGTACTGTGTAATGCACCCGCTGTAAATTCCTGCAGAATGTTTAGAATTCGAAGAAGTAAATGCCAAACCACTTGCAAAATAGCATCGGTAAATGTCGGTCTGACAAGAGAGTCCAAATACACGACCGCTTTCAGGAATTGGTCCATTAAAACTATGGAAAAGGGCTTTTGGCGTAGAAATTCGGTGTCTAAACGTTCAAAATTGAGTATTCGTTAAATCTTACTATATAAAACCCGTTACATACTTTTTCTTTAAAAAATATTGACGTCACAATGACTATACGAAAATGACGTCACAATATATATTTTAATTTTAATGTTTTGTTTTAGGATCTAAATCTATTTTGATTTTTTCAAATTTTGTGTGAATGTTTGTTAAAAATTTTGACTTGAATTTATATCTTGTCTCTGAACTCTATTCCCACCTCAAACTTTTAAATTTTCCTAAAATATCGCAGGTTTGTCGCAACGCACTTTGAAAAAATAACGCACTTTGAAAAAATTTTCAAAGTGCGTTAAAATTGGGACACACTCAACGCACTTTGAAATTTTTTTTCAAAGTGCTTTTTTGGGTAGGCTCTTGTACTGATGCTATTAATAACTGTGCCAATTACGGAACTGCTGTCTGTACTGACCCACAATACAGCGCCTGGGTGTCAAAGAACTGTGCTAAGTTCTGCAACAAGTGTAAGTGTGTTTAAAGAGTCAAAATTTATTATGCAGACTTTAGCAGTAAGGGAACGTTTGACTTGTAAGATTTAACTTCCTGAGTCTAGTTACATTTCTTTTTATGACAAGTTTTGTGTTCTAAAGGGTCAAATTTCCAAGAATTGTGTTACAAATCTGCAAATAGAGTAAAATTGTTCATTTTAAGTCATTTTCATTATTCAACTGACGGAAAAACCTTGATTGTTTGACAACACACTTTACAAAAAAGTTTAAATACAGGGAAAGGTGTAGGGGAAACCAATATCATGATTGGAATGTTTTAATATTATTTTACTTTGATGAAAAAGAATTCAAAATTTCATTATGATTTCTGTTCGAATCACTATAAATATAATAATAATAATAATAATTAGCAGTTACAAAAAAAACCCATGCAATCATCATTCCAATGTAGACCATTTTTCTCTCTTTAATATGCTTTGGTTTATCCCTAACCAATCCAAAAAATAGATTCCAAAAGATTCTTTTCCTATTCTATAAATCTATGTATATCAGAAATAATTTTTTCTCATTAATTTTTGGCATCCTTTTCATATTTTTAGGTGGAATGACAGGTATGGTAATCAAGATTATCTTATGAGATAGATTTATAAACAGTGCAAATTCATTAAATTATCTAAGCTTACAATTTTTTTTCTCTTAGATATTTTTAAAAACTTTATACAATTTTTGAAAATAGAAATATGACAAGTACGTTTTAAGAGTGTTACTTTTATATTGATTGGTTAATAATATTATTTCAATAGTTATTTTAATAGCGATATTTGAAGACGAACTGGTAAAATTAACAGGTTTTTTTTCCAAACAAGAAATGACCATCACAAATTTTATGTTTGATTTTCAGGTACAATGACTGGAACAGGTAAATAAAAAAAATGTTCGGTATAAATATTGTGCACTACCTTTAGTTTTCATGGAACATTTTAAAAAATATCTTTAAGAAACTGCTTTTACGGTAAATGCATAACAAACTTTAAAAAAAATTTTAAAAACCTTGTCAGAAGATCTTAGTAATTTGTTTACCTACTGTATCTCTCAGACGTAATGAAACAAAATGACTGTCACATATTTTTTGTTTGATTTTCAGGTGGAACTATGACTGGAACAGGTAATTTTTTTTAAATTTATTTCGTCTAATGATGTATAATAACTTAAGTCACCATGAAACATAAAAAAATATTTTTAAGAAAATTTTTAGGGAAAGTGTATCCCAAAGTTTAGAAAAAAACCTACCTATCAGAAGATCTGAGAAATTTGCACAATTTACCATCAGACCTATTTATTTATTTAAGAAATGGCCATCACATATTTTTGTTTGTTTTTCAGGTGGAACAATGACTGGAACAGGTGAATTCTTTTTTCTTTAAATTTATTCGGTCTAAGTTTTAAAGTAAAGGTCTTTTTTATTCCAAAAGCAATATAAAAATTGTTTTGTGAAACAGAAAAAAAAACTTACTATGTAGTTGTTAAGTTGAATTTTGAAGCTGTTTTCCAAATTTTATTGATCGAATTTTCAAGCTTTTTTTTAAAAAAAAAAAAAAGCCTATTGATTATGACAAAAAAACGCCTGGATGTGCTTAGTAAATGTTGAAATTTAAAGTTTTATTTGTAACATTAGGTACATGTATATCTTTTTACTCTTTCGGTAATATTTCAAGAAGGTGGATTCATTAACATTTACTTTGAGTTATAGACACATGACGATTTTTAATTAAAAACTTTAATTTAACAATGAATGCTTTTATGTTTATAATTTAGGTGGAACAATGACTGGTACAGGTAATTTCTCTCAAACTTATCTTAATTTTCTCAATTAAAAAACCCGTCATCTTTATACGGCTTACTTGAAATCATTAGCATTTTCATATGATTTAGATTCAACATTCATATACCTGATAAAATAATGAGATTGAAATAATTATTCATCCTTGAAACTTTGTCCAGTTTACTCGTAGTTTATACTAAATAGTGCTTTGTGCCTATTTGTTCACTAAACTAAATCAAGAATAGAACTTTCTCTAAAATAAAAACAAGATTGACTTATACTTCTTATAGAAAATATTTCAACGATATCATACGCATAGCTTTTGGCGTTGTGTATCAAGGCTTGTTTTTTCTGTGGTCTTTATGTTTGCTTTGCTTGCTTTAATTTTGCAACAGGATCATGTGTTGACAAATTGAATTGTGCATCCATGGGTTCAGCTATTTGCACCAATTCTGCCTATGCCGCTTTTGCACGTGAACAATGTCCCCAGTACTGTCATATGTGTTCATCAGGTAGGGACATTGAACATATTTTAAATAACATAGACTGATTGTTTTCAAGCATGCAATCAACAATAATCAAATAAATTCTTTGAAACAATTCCTTGAGCATGTTTTCAATTTGGTTGCATCTGATATCTTAATGTGTATACACTTTTTAATCGAAAGACGTCGTCATAAATGTTGTCATGTTTTGTGTACATTGTTTTATCAAAATATATTGTAACTGATTATTTCATTATGATCTATCCGTTCCTAACTTTACAGCTACTAGTACTATTCTCATAACTTATTTGCTTTATCCATCCATCGTGCATTTGCAACAATTTGCTTTGCTTCTGGTCTTTATAAGTTAAGTATTAATTTGTGAATACTTCTTACAAACAAAATTTGCATCATATTGTTGAGATATTTGTCTGCCAACTGATTTGCTTGATTCCTATTTTTATCAGGCAGATTCACAACATTTTTCGTCATTTATTTATTTTTTTGTGCAATCTCTGAATAGAATTGAAAGTAATCTTTGCTGCATTTGTCATAGAAGGGTGTTTTGCACATTTTAATTCTTCATGTAACCGATGCAAGATCTTACAGTTCATTCCTTATATATAAAATATGAACGAAATTCACCATGATATGATTCTCATTTAAGAATACAATTTTTAAACACCATATCATACTATTTTTGTTTTATATTTAGGTGGAACAATGACTGGCACAGGAACAGGTAATTTCGCAATTTTTTTCTCTTGAAAGTTTTTTTTAAGTCTGTCCTCCTATCAATATCTAAATACATGGGCTGTAGTCATTATTATTTAAGTATCATTTCCTATGTTTGATATCCAGGTGGAACTATGACGGGTACTGGTACAGGTAATCTTTCTGCTGGCTTTTCTCTCGGGGCGTCTTTTCTCTTTATTGAGCTAAAATCTTGCGGAAAATCAAGACACTCATTACCCACACACCTAACTAGTAGTATTTATAATGTTTAAGACAAAATTTAAAACCTTATCCTTTTTTTCAAATTAAGGTGGAACTATGACTGGTACAGGTAACTCTTATGCTGGCTTTTCTTTCGAGACTTTTTTCTTTTTATTGAAATAAATCCTACGGAAAATCGAGTCACCGATTACCCGAGTACCTAACTAGAAGTATTTTAAATGTTTAAGACAAAATTTAGAACTTTATCCTTTTGCGGAATAAGCAGTTCATCATATAAATTGCAAAGGCTCACGTGAGGTAAAGCAGTCAAATGATGCAATAAAACACACACATCTGACTCTATAAAAACTTTTAAAAAGCTAACTCTCCCTCTAAAGGCACACACTCATACGCTCATAGCTCAATATTGACCAACCATTTGTTCATATTTTCCAATTTAAGCAGAACCAAAATTCACCACCTAGGCAACGTTCAAAAGCATATTTCAAACTTGGAGCAGTGAAAATATCACTGGAATGAATCCGAGAAGTCCAAGAAAAAGAATTTCAATATATTTCAGTTTGTGTTGGTAAAGATAAGGGGATGGTGGTGGATTTGAGTTGCTTTTAAATTTACCTGATCCCCAGAGAAATTACAGTACCACTTGCAAAAAATCTTTCCTTTGCAAAAAATTTTTTAAACAATCGATTTAATCGGTTATGAAAATTTCAAATAAATATTTAAAAGCTTGAAGCAGGACTTTGGGAGTGTGGTGGAGTAGTTGGGTGATAGGGATTAGTTTTATGAAAATTAATTCGGAAATAAACCTCGACTATTTTGACCAAGCAGGAAAGAATGCAAATGCAACAGTCATTAATTTTTAATTAGTTTTTGTTATTCTTTAGTAATGTTTATTTAAAATAAGATTTAAATGAAAGTTCATGTGAAAGGTTGAAATAAAAAAAAAACTCTTAAAATATTTGACAACTAAATCATCTAAATCAGCACTTTCTATAACGTAAACTTATCCATAATACTACTTATGCAAAAAAGAAGTATTTCAAAAATAACAACTTGAGTGAGGCCAAAATCTGAGATCACTTAATTTTCGCGACACTTTATTTTCGCGAGATAGTCATTGACTCTTTATTAGCGAGACAAAATTTTCACGAATTGTGGTCATTGCTCTATATATCTTAAGGAATTCTATTTTATGCGAGAATGAAATTTTCGCGAGCATATCGATTCGCATAATTACGCAAAAATAAAGCTCTCGCGAATAAAAAGTGATTTACAGTATTTTAAACAAAAGTAAAACGGACTTATCGTATTTCACAAAAATCAAGCTTTGACCAAGCGATAATAATATGCTTATAAAAATTTGTTCCAGTTCCACCTAAAATTCAGTTTAAAATTTAAGTTTGCTAATAAATTTTATACTTCTTTGTTTCTGGATTTTTCTTTCTTAATTTACAGAAGAATTTGAAAGGTTAATCAAATTATTTTTCATTCATTTTCCCCTACACCTATGAACTAGAATTCAAACTTTTTTCGGTTAAAGTAAGAATTAGATTTAAGACGATTTAAAAAATAGAGGTTAAGGTATTACTTATGTTTACCTGTACCCCCTGTACCTCCTGTTCCTGTATACACGCCCGACCCTAATAAAAATGAGTTTTGTTATTGAATGAATTATAAATTCAGAATAATCATATATTGATCAAAAAGGTCATTAAATAACTACAAAAAATTGTACTTATTGAAAAATAATCTTAATTCTTCGTATACGTTTCATTTAAAAAATCAGCAAGTTTTTGTGAAAGTTTTGAGATATTTTTGAAAAATCCCTCAAGCATTTGCCAGGCGATAATTGCAAAATATACCTGTTCCACTTCCATCTAAAATACAGTTTTGAATAATAAGCTCTTTGCAGAAATAAATTAAATCAGGAAAATTCGGTGTAGGAATAAGACTTAAGATAATTCAAGTTAGAATAATCACTGGGCAGGAAAGATGAAACTCATATGGAATCATCCTCAGGTAGTGTCGATTCACGTTTGTTCAAATCATGACCCCCGGGGATAGGGTGGGGCCAAAATGACTGATCAAAATTTAACATAGGAATATATAGGGCAACCTTTTGAAATTTTCTTTTCAAGTATTTCAAAGCCATGATTAGTTTAATTTATATGGAAACATCCTCAGGTAGTGTAGATTCTAGTTCGTTCAAACTATGATCCCCTGGGGGGAGGGGGGGTTAAAATTCAAGCCCCCCTCAGTAAACTTTCAGTTCTGATCTGATATGTGCTTTTTCCTAGCCGATGTGCTCAGGTGAGCACTGTGGCCCCTGGGCCTCTTGTTTATTTAGGAAGCAAATTGAAAGTGGAACACCCCACCCCACCCCACCCCAAGGTAAGCCCCAATTTTTAATTCCTATATTATGTATACCTTTGCAAAACATTTGTGTGACTACCCCCCCCCCCCCCCCCCCCCCCCCCCCCCCC
>PRKT01000232.1:522369-547791 GCA_003671525.1 Saccostrea glomerata
CCCCCCCCCCCCCCCCCCCTCCCCTTGGTACTGATGCCTATGCTACACCCAAATATATGTATTTGGATAACTGGTGTGACGTTGAAAACTTTTAATAAATTTTAGTTTACATTAAATGCATGTAAACTGGAAAAATTAAGTACAGTAAACATATAAGAGAAAAAGAATTTTTTTCAAAGTATGGAAAAGTCCAAATCGCTCACTTTCACATCCTGAAGTGACCTTATCACTGAAAAGTTATCCAAAAGGTTCAATTTATTTACAATGTACATGTATCATACATTAGATTTTCAAGAATATTGACCAAGCCATACACATTTTTTTTCAAAGTGCGTTAATATGGTCGATATCAACGCACTTTGAAAAGAAATTTTATTTTTTCAAAGTGCGTTGATTTGGTCCTAAATTTAACGCACTTTGAAAAAAAAAATTTAAGAGCGTAATTTTTCAAAGTGAGTTGTAACACAGGTACATGTAATTGACCAGTATAAAATCTATGTATACATACAATTAGAAAAAGAAAATAATCAGGATTTTTCTAACTTCTAACTTTTTTTTAGTTCTCTTGTGCATACATATGAATGTATTACAGATAGTTAATTTGAAGAAAATGTCAAAAAATAAACGGTAAATCGGTCGGTAAGTCTTGCGGTTAAACGATTAGCATTTCTATAATCGATTGCCATCCCTACATTTAAAATGTCAAAAATATACAAACATATTGCAAACAAATCATGCAATATAAATCACACCTTCATTTTAATTTTTTTTAAAATTCAATTGTTTATTTTCCAAAGTTGCAGAAATATATCTATAGTTTCATTAAACAATATACGTCTTTTGAATAACATGGAAAAAGATTAACTATCTGTATATTTAAAAAAATATTAAAAATCAAAACTGCTGTCCTTCTGTCGAGATCTAAATCAAAAAGACAAAACAAAGGTTAACTAATTTAAACATATTGGCAATCCCCCTGTGATTATAAAAGTGGAAAGTTTCTGTCAAATATATATGACAGGATATTTATAGGTTGCTGCACATTACAGGCTTGCGGCACGTCAGAGTAAGGTCCTGTAAAAGTAAGTCTTATCTTTATTAACTTGTCATAAACATTCTTTTGGAATTTTAAACTTTAGTTAAAAATTTTCAAACTTATTGAACACTTTCGCTAAAGATTCGTATTTTAAAGATATTTGTAAAGAAAATAATATAAAAGCAATAGTTTTTAAAGGAGGGACCCAAAATGCAAATTTTTCCCTTTCGTTAGGCAAATTAAATTTATTTTTGTGAACTTGAGATTTTTCTGTTATTTAAGGTCTTTTTTCCCACTGAAAATTAATATAACGGGTACATGAAAATATGCCACGGCAAAGGGATTCACTAAGAGAAAAGCCTTAAAAGTTAACGGGAGTCTGTTAAAAAAATGTCAACTTGAGAATTACGGCATGAGGTTCATTTATTGATGTATTTTTAGGGGTTACTTGCGAAAATTTCATGCTTTTTTTTTATCTAAAAAAATATAACTGGATCCATCTTCATTTCATCACCATTCCTTATCTGTCAATTAAATTATACTTGGAATTACAGTTACTGATTACAATATACAATCTCTCCACCTCCATCCCTACCGGGAAGAAATCGCTAAAATCTTAGCCCCCACCCCTCCCACATGTTTAAATGCACCAACGTAGCAAAACTTCCCGTAAACCGCTGTAAATTACATAATGTATAATTATTTTTTAATGAGAACTTAATTGTTATTCTGTTGACAACTAAATGTTTGTGACTCATTAACAATGAAGATGTCCGTTAAATCATTAAAGAGGTTATTATTAATTCAAATTTTTGAATGAACACTTGTTTCATTTAATTTATTTCATTATGGTTTTTTTAAAAATCGTGCATCGTGATCTCGATCACGTGGAGGAAATATAATACTAGATTAATTCAATGCATGAAGGCAAATTTTTCGAACTTACACAGAATATTAAATTCGCTTTTAAAGTTTATTTACCTCTTTTTTTCTGTTTTTCCCCCCTAATATTAGCATTTGATTGTATTTGTTTATTTAACATTGTCCCCTTACCTTGTTTTGTTTCTTTAATTTTATTTTTCAGAAGAGATATAATCTTAAAAAAAAAATTCTTTAAAAACTTTCAGATGAGAAAGTTAAATTTCTTTCACGGTTTTCTGGGACTTCTCTTTGCCATTCAAACACACGCCATGCTATGGGAAACAGATATGCCAAATCTGTTAAAGCAATGCTACGAACAGTTCACACAAGGACTCACCGTTGCCGACATTCCCGGTTATTCTGTACAAAGTTATTGTCTGGGCAGCTATATCTGGCAGACTCCGAATCTAAAACATCAACTAAATTTGACAGAGAGCCAGGTCAACTATATTCGATCCTTTTACAGAGAATACCAACAAAGGCTTCGAAACACAAGACGTCACAAAAGACAGGCGCAACGCGCCGTCCGGCAAGAAATACGAGTCCTGGATGACGCACAAAGGCAACGATTTTTCAATGCTCTAGCAGCGTTGAAACAAAACGGGGTAAAGAAAGATGCAGTGACAAAAAATTGAATTAAAATAAAAACATGGACATCCTTTTTTCAGTTCTTACTGTTGCAAGGGCATTTAAAGCAGCAGTCCAGATAGTAGAGTTCGTGAATCGAGAATTCAAAAAATGTTATTCTTCGATTTTTTTCCCATAAGTGTCTGAAAATCACATTCAACGACTATTGATCCATTTAACAAAGAAAGATTGCATCGCTATTTTTGAATCAAAGTCCTTTATATTCCTTAAAGAGTCTATCAAGTTTAGTGTTTTTCAGTGCTTTTAATAATTTAGATTCTTCACTATCTTTTAGTCATTTTGAAATTAAGATTATTTCGTTTTAATGTTGTTGCCACACAGAGGTGCATATACGAGGGTTGTCCAAAAAGTTCGAGGACAATAGCGTTTTTGTTTCATTTTAACAAAAACGCAATTGTCCACGAACTTTTTGGACAACCCTCGTACACTGTATTTCTTACACAATTATTTGTTCAATTTGATTTCAGTTTTACGACACATGGGCTAGTGTCCATAATGGTATTGTTATTCCATCTGCACATGGTGGTCCAGCTTTCCCAGGATTTCACCGAGTTTATCTCCTTTTGTAAGCCTCCATATGCTTTTTTGGTTTGGAAATTTTGCTGTTATCATTAATGAATGACCTTTTGCTACATGGTTTCATTTTTCAACAAAATAACATGACGTATAAAGTTTCTAAAAGTTTCTACAAGGCATAAAAACATTTAAACTAATTTTCTTCTTTTTTATATTCCTTTTTTTACCGGGCGACATTTACCAACCAAATAACATCTGCTAAAGACACAACCAATGTTAACTTTGAATAAAATAAAAATATTAATTGCAGATATCCCAGGATTTTTTTTAACAAAGCAACAAGTAAATCGGGTTATGAACAATAAAGAAATGACTTTTTTTCAATTACAGCCTAGAGTTTGCACTCCAAAGAGTTGATAGCTCTGTGTCTCTCTGTTACTGGGACTCAACAATGGACAATGATATGGTTAACCCTCGAGAAACTTCATTATTCACCGCATCTTTGGTAGGAAATGGTAATGGCAATGTCAGAAATGGACCTTTCGCAGGCTGGAGAGTGCCAAATGGTGCAGTTCTAAACAGGAACATAGGAGTAAGAATGTCTGCTCTGATGACAAAACAGGCAATAAATCGATTTCTTACGGACACCAGTGTTATAACACATAGACAAATTCTTGTTGGGTATAGACAGAATTTAGCCAATACCCTTGAGGGCCAGCACAACAATGTTCACGTCTGGGTTGGAGGACATATGGTTGATGCTACTGTGACTGCTTACGATCCCGTATTTTTTCTACACCATACCTTTATTGATTATATTTGGGAAAGATTTAGACAAAAAATAAGGCAATTTGGTGTGGATCCCGAGACTGACTACCCTTGGCCAATGACGCAACGCCCATCCCAGCTGCATGCTCCAAATCAAAATATGGACACCTACACCAATTATACCAATTTGGATGGCTACAGTGACATTTTTACTACAGAATTTTATCAGTATGAAGATATGCCCTCATGCGCTACTAATTGTGGTAATTCCAGATTTTTAACGTGTCAAGGCGGGGTATGTGTTGCACGAACCGCTAGCGATATAGGCGAGGCGACCTCAGCTCAAATGATGGCGAGAACAGCTTTCGCTTTCGGTGCAGCATCTGAAGAGGAACCGGAACCAGCTGTACCATTCTTAGCCTCATTTGTGGACTCAAGAACAGTGAATGAAAATGGAATGAATGGGGAAGCAGGGGGTAGTCCTGCGGGAAGTGAACCCTTTCAGGCCTCTATGAATGATCCAAGGACAGGAACGAGCTTTGCAAGAGGGTCTCCTGTTGGTTCCTTACAAGGCATGCGTAGTTTCAATGGAGGAGTCCCTCCTGCTAACTTTGGCGGCGTCTCTCCTTTGGCAAGCCTAAATCCATCTCTTGTTGGTATTGTGGGAGCGGGTCGTCAGAATTCCGGAACCAGACAAACTAGTATGTTGGGATCAGGAATGGGTCGAAATGCTCTGACGATGCAGCCAGGGACACAAAACAGGTTCACTTTCGCTGGGCAGCCCGGAAATCTTCAACAATCATTATTTGCATCACCCAATAGTCCAGTTAGGCATCTTTGGGATCCAAGAATGCAACAAATAAACACCCAAACAAGGAGAATATTAAGTAGACCTTCCCAAACGCACAATAGCCCATTTAGTCGAGACGATATTCGTAGAATGGTTCATGTTCATGATATCCCGATTCAGAATACTTTTACTTTGGACGGCGTTTCTGACATTCGTCGCTGGGTTTTCATGCCAGTTCGTATCGTTTATATGAGACCTCCTGGAAATTACTTCGGATCAAGAGTCGTGCGTAACTCACATATTATACCAAGTGTTGACATGTACTCCCCCCAGGCATACCCCGAATTCATGAATATCTCACCAAAAATAACACCTGCTACCTACCCTAATTGTTACAAAAGCCTTGGAGGGTCGACCAGAGTCTTTGTACAGTCTGATGGATTTTCATATCGCGGAACCTATTTGGACTATGCAGTTATAGACGAGAGACAACCGATAACAGAAGCCGTCTCCTATGTTGGTGTAAAGAACCCGGATCTAGGAGCTGCACAGCTGTACCTGACGGCCTCTGATTCTTGTGGTCGGGTCTGTCAGCCTCGATGTTTGATCCCCGGATCGAATCCCCCAGCTTACCGACCATGTTCAGGGGTTGTGAATCTTACAAATCGATCACCACGTATGTATGGGCGAACGTACGGAGAAGCCGTAAGGAGCAGATGGAACTTCGGCGATAAAAACTGTCCATCAAGTTATGGAGGGGAAATATTTATGACATTTTATTGCGACTATGAAAATGTTTGGCCGTGGAAAAGCTGCAACACAGGAACACAAAAGATTTCCCCATACTATGGCAAATAGTGCTCTGGCAATTGACTTCATTGTATCAGCACAGCTTTTGCAGATATGGAATGCATGAAAACTAAGTACTAGTAAAAGGTTTTAAAAAAGTTGTTTTCGTTATATATGATTTACTTTAATGTTAGTCCTGCTCTCAAATAATAAATCATACGGAGGACAATGTGGTTGATACCATTATAGACATGATCACTAAAAACATTGTGAAATGTGTTCTCCGTCTTTAAAGAAGAATATTTTGAAGTTTAAAGAAACACGTCATTGTACCTAATTCTAAAATAAATACATGTATACCTCTAATTAAATGTGTTTAGACACAGATTTGAACTTAATATTTTCTCAAATTTTCTCTATACGAAAACTGGAAATGTCTCCGGACCCAGCCTATTTTCGATTTTCAAAATGCTAAGAAAGATAAATGTTATAGCATTTTAAGACTTTATTATTTCACAACTATAACAGTTTTCAAAAACGCTTGTAGTACAAAAAAATAAAATCTTTGATTTCATTTCATTAAATTTTTACAGTATTTACTGAATAATTTGAAAATATACTCTTTTTTAAGTTCAGAGTATATAAATGATATTGCAATTTACCTCCCCACACCACCTCCAAAACATCAGAGGTGGGATCAGATGCCATGGAGGAGTAAGCATCCCTTGCCGACCGGTCACTCCCGCTGTGTGCTCCTTGTCATGATCGGAAAAATAACGGGAAAATCCGTCGTAAACTCAGTTAATAAATAATGGACTAACAATTACATGTAGTATGAAAGACAACAACCAGCATTTGACTCAATGATTGTAATTTATTTATTGCTCAGGATAAACATCCTATGGCATATTACAAAATGTACAATAATATTTACATAGAAAATGAACGGTTGTACATACCGGTATGAAAGAATAAAAATAATGATGATATTGTATAACAGAGATTGTACAACAATAATAATACCTTTACAGATTTACAAATGTAACAAGTAGAATATTCATGTAAAATTTACATATGACATACATTTTAATTATTGGCAGTTCATTATTTGCTGACAAAATCATTGTATCGACCATAGAACTTACGAAATGATGACTTTAAACGAGACTGCTGAAATTCTTGAATCATCAACGTTTTTGTCAAGAATTTACCTCGTTTTAGAAATTGTTCATACGTAATGCATGCTTTTGCGTATCGAATCAACTGAGAGATATAAACTCCGAATGAAGGTGATGAAGTTACAGTATATTGCTGCATAAGTAAGAGAAGTTGACGATTGAAAAGTTGAAGTCATAACGTTTATCTAGAGCTTGGTTGTTAGATAACCATTCATGTATTTTTCAAGTAAAATATCCAAATGAAGGCAAATATGAAAGGTGTGTCAGACTCTGTTGTTTCTTTTATCTAAAAATCATCGGGATACATCGTATCGACATATTTCGTATCAAGAATTGAAAAAAAAAACATTGTTAATTGACAATACGTCGTCGATTTATCAAAATGTCGAGTTGAAGGCCGCATCAAGTGATTTCTTCACGTATAAGATTTTAGACAACTTCTGCTTCATATGTATACAAAAATAGGTCTGCTAATATCTGGTAGCAATTGGTACCAATGGGAATTCCATTAGATTGTTGGAAGACATGGTCTTCAAAAAAATAAACCCAAATAATTATTGTCAATCAGAAACTCAAGCATCTTTTTAATGTCAGCTTCAGAGCACTTGTGTGTACAATCAGAATGATTTTTAACAGAATAATTTTGCAAATGACCTTAAAAGTTGCAAATGACCAATGACAAGGTAAGTAAATTTCTGAGTTCCCTTTTTATTGAAAAGCAGCTGTCAATGATATGAAAACACCTGGACTTTATTTTATCGTGGGGAATGGTTGTGTACAATCAGAAAAGTCGTATGCCGGCAATTACCATGTCGGCATACAGTCATGAACATTAAGAAATCGAAGGTTTAAAGTAAAGATTTCGAGTTAAATTTTGTTTGAAGGAACGAAAAATCCCCTGAAAAGAGTCTTTATTTAACAAAAGGAAATTCCTAATTCGTATCGTCTTCAAAATTCTAGTCACAGACAATGCTAAAGATGTAGAATGCACTTGTGATTTATTTTAACATTCATGAAATCAGTAAAACTTTCATACAAACTTAAAAATAAAATCTAAATTAATGTATTCAGCTAAACAAACCAAGGAATAGATCATTTTCAAGCAACAAAATATCCCTAATTAAATGTGCTTAGACACAGATTTAACATATTACATTTGCAAGAAATTTGATAAGAAATTTGTATTTTACACGAAACCGAAACAGACATAATATTTTTGTTTTTTTTCCCTAGTAATAAGTTTCTTGAAGAAATGATTTTTAGACGGTGGCTATATATAGCCACAGGCTATAGCTGCTGGTCTGTGTAAACACACGGGGACCCTAGCGGCAATTTTTGCAGAGTCAAAATAATGAAAGTAGACTTATTTCGATGTTTGAAAATAAAATGTACACAGTTAACAAATACTTTCAAGTTATTTCAAAGGCATTTTCTTGATGGATACAAAGCCTAATTCCTGATATTTGCCGTTATCAATATTTCTCGCCTCATGAATATTCATTGAGTTACGCCGAACTAAACTAACTCGTACACCAGCCGACTCGTATATTCGTATGCAAACTACAGATGTCAATTCGTACATTTTTTTTCGTTTTTTCTCACATTTCGAAAAATCCGTTTCGTACGCACATTGTGTTTCTTTGAAATTACCAATTAATTGTTGAAAAATATTTGAAGATTTCATTGTATGATTGTTTCACTATCTAACTCCGAAATCAAATACTAGTAATTGCTAAACAACACACGGCTGTTTCTTGAATACTGCTTTGTGATTTTTTTTTTTTTTTTACAATAAAACTTCAAAATAGTTTATTGAAATTTAACAAACTTTGTCTTTTTGTTTGAATTTAGTATATCTGTGTACAATGCTTTATTAGTAAAACGAATATATGTATTTTAGGAAAGAAGAAAAAAATCACTACATCTTAATCAGTTAATAAAATGGTTGTTGGAGGTATATGATGCCATAACATTTGCTAAGTTTATTACCATTCTAGTTTTTAAAAATAAGACTTTGTCTGATTATCTCGGACACAAAAACGACTCAACGGATAAGAATTTGTCAAAGCTATAATTACAAAGACTATAACGGACAATTTACCCATATATTTCATTCCTATTTAGAAACTCTAAGTTACGTGCCTCTAGTAAATTTACCCTATAAAGGGTGTACAAAAAAGGTACTCAAATACATGTGCATGAAATAATACTATTATTAGGATTTTATGCGATTTTAGTGGGCTAAATTTAGGTCAGTCTTCTGGTGTGTTCACAAAGCAGTAAATATGTATTGCGCAATGATTTGCAGGGTTATTGCATAATTATTAGAATATTACGTATGAGAAATACCATCATCGCAAACCATAGCCAAAATGTACGATCCTCTCCCATTCTGGAGAAAGTTCCATGCGCATATATACAGACTCCGATCGTGACTTTAGACGACGGAAAATAGAGACAGAAAAATATTTTGTTATTCTTTTTTTTTCCTTTTTTTTTTCGAGCAGTATACGAGGGTTGTCGTGTACAAAGCGTTTTTCTCGAAAAATAGTAGGTGCTGCAAGATGAAATTTTTCGCAAGTATTTATTTATCATATTTTAGTGTATCTGAATTCTTTTGATAAAATATAGACAAAAAAATAATACTTCATTAACATGTTTCAATGTACTTACGCACGACAAAAAAACGGTTTTAAAAATAATACATGAGTATTGTTTCGAAATTAAGCATTAAATAGTAATTTGGAAAACATTATCCTATTTTTTATTCACTATCTATTGTGTCGTCTTTTGGAAAATTTAAGGATATTTGCTTAATTATTTTATCAATTTATCAAACGTCCGAAATGGGAAAGTGGTAAATCCAACACACGAGAAACGGCGGCGTTCGATGACGATACTACGCACTTGAAAGCAGTTCAGTTTTTTCCTCTTTAGTGTACTAGAGAAATGGGAGTTTTCTAAGCGAAATCGTTTAAATCAAATTGAAGGGTAGAACAAACAGCTACAGGAATAGGGGGAAGGCGCTGTCAATGTTGACAGCCAATATACATAAGATTCTTTGGTTGAATGATAGTAAAAATATTGTCCACAACTTTAATACTAATAATTCTTCACAAGGTCCTATTTGTGCTCGAGATTGGCTTCTGGCTGTTATTTGAAGAATTAAGGGAAACTCAACTATGTGCATCAATCAAATTCCTTAATTTAAATTGGAATTATCCAACTTGTTTTTAGCAAAGAGGAAACTTGACGCTGCTTTAGACATTTTGACATCATTATCATCCGTGTGTCGTAAGGCGACAAAACACATTAAATGAAATCTGATAATTTGCAATTGTTTATTTATGCATATACATATTTGAAGTTTGCTATGTTTCTTTAATGAAAATTGTAATAGGATAGTAACAATTTTAGAAAACAGTGACAATTCATAACACTTTATACTTTTTAGTACAAAAAATATAAATTTATATTTTAAAATACAGGTAGATATAATGTGAAAAATTGAGATAAACTTTTATAATTTCCATATCATTTTACAAAATCTTAAAACATTTTTTCTTATATACTGCCAGTCGCCATTTGACGTAGCGCGTTTGCTTTGGACTTACGGACCTGAAGAAGTCCATCCTTACCGGCGTCGCGGATTCGACTCCCACTGCGTGACATGGATTTCGGCCCTTAATTCAGATTGAGATCCCGTGTCGCAGTAATTGCTAGCCAGAAAAATATCCTTCGCTGCTAAAAATTTTATTCTCGAAAACAAAATCATTCATGCCACCGTCTTTCAGTACTCACATTAATTTGCAGAAACGCTGTTTATAAAAATATTAAAATTAAACCCTGTCCCACTCGTGAAATGAATTCTATATCCAACTACAGACATTGAATCCTCTATATATTCTGCAGAAAAAATATCATAGCATTGTTTAACTCCTATGACATCCTTTCTTAAAATTTCTTCTTAAATTGATAGAATAGAATAATACCACGGTATCTATGTCAATATGTAGAAGCAACGTGACCGAACGGTACATTTTTTTTTGATTGATTATGATATAAGATGATTAGGGAATAAAGAGCAGAGAATACACGGACATCTCAAAACATCAGAAATGAGATCAGGTGGCATGGATGAGTGATTATAAGCACCCTCCAGTCGACCAGTCACAACTTTCGTATGCTTCTTGACATGATCGGGAAGTCGGGGAAATCGTAGACAATTCAGTATGTAAATAAGAGCCTAACAAATAGTGTGAAAAACGTCAGTCAGCATTCGACTCAATGGAAAATTTAACGAGGGTTATCAATAAGTTTGCGAAGTAATTGAATAACTTCCATAAAAGAAACAATATTTGGTTTCAATGTTGATTTTATTTTAAATTAGTCCTCTCCGATTAAATGCACCTCTGCTCATGCGCGAATCACGTGATATAGGCGGTCACGTGACCCCCTCCGTAGCGTTCTGTCACAAAAGCTGAAGGATTTTTCTGGGTTTCATATTTCTTTCTAGTAAGTTAATTTTTATAACAAGAACAGTTCATTTGTCCGAAATCGTCAAATCTCGGCAACAGAATTGGTGGATAAGAATATCCTTTCCAAATATAAGCATGGCGACCAGCAAAACCCAAATCTTCTGTCTCGGGAGAGAGGTTTATTCAAGGTGGATAGAGAAAGGATGTCTCCTTTTTATCATATCTTATATATTTAAAATCTGAAGTAAACTATATCTTAGGTATTTAATAATTACATTATTGTTGAAATATTCAACTATTTTTAAAATGTTAATTGGAGGTCTTTGATAGCAAATTACTTGATTAAAAACTCATACCTTTTCAAAATCGCTTTCAATGGGCAATATAAGAAGTATCATTTTTAACCATCTGTCTTCCTTCACTAAAACGATAAATCCAATAATTGATTAAATTTTTGGGAAGTCATTTGTCTTAATAAACTGTACGAATTATCATACGCTACTGTGGAGGGATTTCTAAGATGTAACGTAAATTTTACAGTCGTTTGTTGAACTGGTAAGACTGAGACAACCATTTTTGCCACAAGTGACCTACATAGTGACGTCATTTTCACATTGTGACGTTACAAACAAAGGGCAAAACTTAATTCAGCTATTATGCTATTTATAGAACTTGTGTATGGCTATGTGTGCACCAAATTTTTTTCTAATCTGAATAGTGGTTTTGAAGATATGGATATAGTTCGCGAACTTTTTGCTCGTATTTGCTGACAATGTCATTGTATCGACCATAGAACTTTCGCAATGATGACTTTAAACGAGAGTGTTGTTATTCTTGTTAAAACTTGCAATTCTTTTTCAAAAGTTTGCATCGTTCTAAAATTATTGAATTTGAATTGAACATATTTTATTGTCCATAAACTTTACAAATGGGATTGGACAAAAGTTTTAAGAACTAAATATGCCCTTTCCCGACATATACATTTAATATGTACCAAACATATTTACATACGTGTCCGGATTTTAGCTTTAAAAAATATACACAAAAAAGCATAATATCAGAGGAACAATATTCCGTAAAATATATCTTTTATATAATAATTGGTGGGGGGTTAGTCGATGACTTCTAATGCTTCAAACCTTTGCCTTTGATACACATTTAAGGTGGAATGCCACACCAACTTTTTATTTTATAGATCTTTGAGTCATCCTTTTAAAACAAGGGTTTTAGCATTGAAAGGTCGATATTGGCTCTTAATTATTTTATATGAATTTTTTTGTATTTTTTCAATAAATTCAACTAAGATGTTTTCGAGTTAAAAGTTTGCTGTAAATGAATGTATCATATTAATATCTAATAAAATATGTAAAGAAAGGATTGTTAGACTTTTTAATTTTATATATAAAAAAATATTTATGAAAATAAAACACATTATTTGTGAATATTTTTTAAACCTATGGTTAAAATCACCATAAAACTAGTCCCAGATGAGGGCAACATGTTTGTCAATCATATCTTTAAAAGAAATTGAATCGAAATTGAGAAATTTTAGAGAAATTAATTTTTTTTATATTTGCACCTAACCCGATCAAAATAAAACTGATCCCGATCAAAATTAATACAAAATTAATAAAATACTAATTTACTGTATTTACAATGAAGAAATCTATTTTATTGTCAGATTCATTAATGTTTTAATCTTTATTACACTTAATCAGACTAGTGTTCTTGGGGAAATATATTATTTATTTCCAATAAATATACAATTATGGTTGGGATGTGTTTAATTTTGATCGGGATCGGCCAAAATTTAAAAAAATTAATTTCTCTAAAATTTGGCCATTCCGTTTCAATTTCTTTTGAAAATATAATTAACGAACATGTTCTCCCCAGTTGTGACTGGTTTTAAGAAAATCTTATAATTAATACAAAATTAATAAAATACTAATTTACTGTATTTACAATGAAGAAATCTATTTTATTGTCAGATTCATTAATGTTTTAATCTTTATTACACTTAATCAGACTAGTTTTCTTAGGGAAATATATTTATTTCCAATAAATATACAATTATGGTTGGGATGTGTTTAATTTTGATCGGGATCGGCCAAAATTTAAAAAAATTAATTTCTCTAAAATTTGGCCATTCCGTTTCAATTTCTTTTGAAAATATAATTAACGAACATGTTCTCCCCAGTTGTGACTGGTTTTAAGAAAATCTTAACCACAAATTTAAAAAATATTCACAAATAATGTGTTTTTTTTTCATAAATATTTTTTTATTTAAAAAAAATTAATATCTATACGGCTTTTCTACACATATTTTATTAGATATTCATGTGATGCATTCATTTACAGCAAAAATTTTACAAGAAAGCGTCTAATTTTGATGGAAATAATTTTTTTCTTTTTCTTTGAAAAAATACAAAAAAATTCATATAAAATAATTGAGAGCTAATGTCGGCCTTTCAATGCTGAAACCATTGTTTAAAAAGGTTGACTCACAGATCTATAAAATAAAAAATTGGTGTGGCATTCCTCCTTAACACGAACACGCGTTTACCAGGGGGGTCTGCGTTTTCCAAGAGGGGTCCAAGGTAACTTTTTCTCTTGCATTAGTATATTAATTTAGTAACCTTCGAGTGGTGGGGCCTGACCCCCCATCCACCCAACCCCCTCTAGATCCGCGCATGAAGGGGAATGAAGGCTGACATATGTTTGCAATCTGCATTTGGATAATAGTTATTCTAAAATTGTTCGTACCTAGAGCATCCTTTTGCGTATCGAAACAACTGGGATATATAAACTCCACATTGAGGTGATAATTGTACATTGCTTCAAATTAGATTAGGGGAAGTTGATGATAAAAAAGTTAGTCATCAAATTAATCATAATGTTTTGTGTGTTAGCTAGGTTACCATAAACAGTTATCGTAATTATTTCTCTAGTTTGATTTCCAAACAGGAAACAGATGTGTCAGACTCTGTGGAATCTTTATTGAAAGTACAATTATAAATATCCTTTACTTTCAGGGCTGGACATTTAAACCGTGCGGACGTGTTTTTGGTGCTCCGCTATTAGGCTTGTATTCTCTTGTGTTTCTCATGATTTTGTGAAAAGATTTTGATAGAATCTCTGTGGATGTCTTATACACTGTTATAGTGGGTGAGTTAGTGAAAAATTATTTGAAAAATTATATGAAATGGGAGAAAGGAGACGCCGGAAAAAGAGAAGAAAGGGATCGACTGGGAACGTGAGTGAAACTCATGTAAGTGTAAGCGAAGGTGAAGGTGAAAACTCTTCACTAATGAACGCATTGGAGTCGGCGAATCGGATATTGTATGGGACACCTAATGATGATCAAAACACATCTACGCCTATTGCCACAAAACCAAGTGTGGAAATGAATGACGATATAAGACAGCAAATTTGTGAAAACACTAAAATGTTAAATATGATTTTGCAGAAGCTGCATATTTTAGACGAGATTCAAGTCAAACTATTGCGAATAGATAGTGATGTGACAAGCATTAAACAACAGGTCAGTGAAGTCACGAATAGAGCAAGTAAATTAGAACATTCGGTAACCTTTATATCGGATACAATTGATGATATACAGAAGCACGGAGGTGTAAACGCAATTAGAAACAAACTATCTGTTGTGGAGGCTAAAACAACTGATCTCGAAAATTCTGCACAGAATACTCATAGTCGGTTATCAGATATCGAAAATCGTGAGGTGGATGTACAAGCAGTGAAGAATGTTATATCAAAACTTGACTGTGAAATGCAACGTCACTCGACTATGATTGAAAGTATGGCGCGCTGTCTGGACACTGTAAGGAGAGAAAAAACGCAAACAGATGAACGCATAACAGGTTTGCAATATCATACAATGAAAATGAACTTGGTTTTCACAGGATTAGGGGCATATGGGGTGAATCAAGAGGCGAGAACACAGAGCAGAAATTGCGTGCGTTCTTAATGAACGAATTAGAGATTGACTACCACATAGAATTTGTAAATATTCACAGATTTGGCAGATTCCAGAGAGGAAAACCCAGACCAATTGTCGCACGTTTCATATACCAGGCAGACATCGACGCGGTGCTGGAGAGGGCCAACTGGCTGAGGGGGTCACCATATAGAATCCATCGTCAGTTCCCGGCTGCAATGGACGAACGACGCAGGTCTCTGATTCCCGTGATGAAACAGTTTAGAGAAGATGGTGCAAATGTTAAACTTGTACGCGATCGTTTAATCGTGAATGGTCAAGTATACGACCCAGACAGTTATGAATACGCCGATTGCGAACAAACAGAACCTATGAACTATGCTCGAGCCGTGCAGAGTGGCACAAACACCAGAGATGCATCTGATCCGATCCGATAGGGACGCGCGGCCGCAAAGCCCAGGACAAATACGGACCAGTACGGAAGCGGCCAGGACTGCCCATATGGTCTAAATATTTTCTCTTGGAATGTAAACAGGTCAATTGTAAATAAGCTAGAGGATGAGAATTTTGTTGAAGTTATTCGAAAATATGATATTGTATTTCTTTCTGAATGTTGGATTGATAAAAACTATAATTTTTCAGATCATATTTTAAGTACAGTATTTGACATAAATTTATTTCACAGGAGTAAAGGAAAAGGTGGGGGTCTTATCTTATTGATCAAGAAACACCTAGCTAACAGTATACATATTTTGAAATGTACATATGATACGGCTATTTGGATTAAAATAGACAAAAGCCTTGTTGTATGCCCTAAGGATGTATTTATATGTTTGTTGTATATTCCACATGAAAATAACGTTTATTATAATTTGTATGATAAGAATATTTTTGAGGAGTTGGAATATGAAATGTTAAATTATAGTGAATTGGGATTAATTGGTCTAATTGGAGATTGGAATAGTCGGGTGGGTACTCAATTAGATTACATAGAATCTGATAAAATTACGAATGTGTTACATAGAACGCTGGATGATATTTTTAGTTATGATTCAGATAGTGAAATGCCAGTGCGTTTAACAGAAGATAGTAATACTAATAATTTTGGTAAACGTATGATTGAAATGTGTAAATCTTTTGGTTTGAGAATATGTAATGGTCGAAAGCCAGGAGATATTAACGGTAAACTGACTTTTTTTAATCACCGTGGATGTAGTGTAATAGACTATGCAGTAGTTGATTATGAATTGTTTGGTTATTTAGTTTAAAGTTCTTGATTTTAATGAATGGTCTGATCACGCACCAATATTCCTTACTTTTAAAAAATGTATGGAAGAACCACTGGACCAAATTTCTCAGAATTTCAATAGGACAAGTAGTACAGGTTACTTTTATAGATGGAATCAAGATAATATATCTGAAATGAGAGAGAATTTACAAAGTGTTTTACACGATTTAAATGGTATAGTATCCTCTATGGAGAATGGTGTCGATATCTCAGAATCTATCTCTAATTTTACACATTGTCTGAACGAGGTTTTTGAGCCATATTGTAAACATAATATTTGTAATAAACAAAAACATAAGGAAGTAGTTACGAATAAACCCTGGTTTAATGAGAGATGTAAAGAGCTGTATAGAATTTACAAAGAGAAACTTTTCATATTCAATGTATGTAGAAGTCATTTTAATAGACAATTATTGATTGAATGTAAAAACGATTATAAAAAATGTATGAATAGGGCAAGATGTGAGTTTAGGCGATGTCAAGGTAGCCAGTTAGAATACCTTAGGCGCACTTCGCCTAGGGAGTTTTTTAATTTTTTTAAGAATCGTAAGCCACAAAATAATTGTAATCTTAGTGTAGAAGATTTTTTCGAACATTTCAGAAATCTAGGTGTCTGTAAAGATGTTACATGTACTGATTTCTGGAATACAGAATATGATATGAATGCTGTATTTGATGAACTAGATGTCAATATAACTGTTAAAGAAGTTGTAGATGTTATAAACTGTCTAAAAAGCAGAAAATCGCCAGGAAAAGATAATTTGATAAATGAATATTTTAAATATATGGGTGAAGAATTAAGTCCACTTTTAACAAGAATATTTAATGTTATATTTGATACAGGTAATATTCCCCTCACGTGGTGTGAAGGTGAAATAGTACCTATTCTTAAAAAGGCTGACCCAGATGTAACAGATAATTATAGGGGGATTACCCTCATGAGTTGTATGTTAAAAATATTTACGACTATACTTAATAATAGACTTATGAAATGGTCCGAAAGTAACTTTATTTTAACGGATGCCCAGTTTGGATTCAGACCTGGGGTTGGTACCATAGATGCAATTTTTGCACTGCAAAGTATAATTGATAAACATCTTTCGAACGGGAAAAAACTCTACTGTTGTTTTGTGGACTTCCGTAAGGCATTTGATAGTATAAACAGAAATTATCTTTTTCAGAAGCTCATAACATTAGGGATTAAGGGCAAAATGTTTAACAGTATATGGTCTCTGTATAAGAATGTTAGAAGTTGTGTGAAATACAAAAACAATTTTAGTGACTTTTTCAAAGTAGAACAAGGAGTCCTTCAGGGAGAAGCACTGTCTCCACTACTTTTTTCTTTATATTTAAATGATTTTGAGAATGCTTTTATCAGGTCCAATTGTCAAGATATAAGTCTCCAAGAAGTGTCATTGTTTTTAATGTTATATGCAGATGACATGGTATTGTTTTCCGATTCTCCTGAGGGATTACAAAAAATGCTTGATGTGCTTTACTCATATTGTAATGATTGGAAATTATCTGTAAATGTAAGTAAAACTAAAATAGTTGTATTTAGAAAGTCTGGTCGATTGAATCAAAATATTAAATGGTTTTATAATGATGAGGAAGTTGAAGCTGTTAATCAGTTTACTTATCTTGGTCTCACTCTGACATACACAGGTAATTTTCATAAAGCTCAGTTAAAATTGGCTACTCAGGGGAGGAAATGTATGTTTAAACTTTTGAAGTCTATGAAAAATGTGCATTTTAATTATGTTACTCGTCTGTCTTTGTTTGATACTTATGTAAGTAGTATTTTGAATTATGCAAGTGAAATATGGGGATTCCATAAGGGTGATGCTATAGAGAAAATACATTTAGAATATCTCAAAATTATGTTGAAAGTGAGAAAAAATACATCGTCATTGATGATTTATAATGAACTTGGTCGCTTACCTCTTTTTATTCAAAGAAAAGTTCGTATTATAAAGTTTTGGCTAAAACTATTGGAGTCAGAAAACTGTATATTGAAAAGTATTTATCAAGATATGCTTGAAAGAATTGAGACAAATCCTTGTACAAGATATAATTGGTTACTTAATGTAAAATACTTATTATTTTCAGTAGGATTTGGAGACGTTTGGTATTGTCAAAATATTACAAACAAAAATATATTTTTAAAAATTTTCAAACAAAGATTAACTGACTGTTTTCAACAAGAATGTGATGCTTTTTTTTCTTCGTCTTCAAAGTGTTTTGTGTATAGATATTTAACAAATAAACTGTGCATGCAATCCTATTTAATGAAACCAATTCCACCCAAGTATATTCAATTGATTACAAAATATAGATTAAGCGCACATTTATTAATGATTGAGAAGGGAAGATTTACTCATATTCCTAGGGAGAATAGATTTTGTTTTTGTTGTCAGATGGAGGTTGAAGATGAGTATCATTTTATTTTAAAATGTCCACTTTATCATGAGTACAGAAAATTGTATATTAAAAAGTATTATTGGTATAGACCTAGCATGTATAAACTTTTACAATTATTATCAACTGAAAATGTGAGTGAACTTTGTAATATAGGGAAATTCCTCCAAAAAGCAGAAGCACTTAGAGATTTACATCTGTAAACTGAGTTTTTACATGTTTTGTTGGAAATATTGTATGCAACAAACAGTATTAACTTAAAAGAAGTATATGTAAATATTTCAATTATGTATATTAATTCTGTGCTTTACATACTGTATATTGTAATTATGTTATCTGATAAGTCATATGACTTAAGGAATAAATAAACAAACAAACAAACATGGAGCCTGCTAGGGCAGCTAATGATAATTTTTCTTCCTTAGAATCAAAATTAGTGTCGGAATCTTCAAATAGCACATAAAGCAAAAAATACTTTGCGTTCATTGTCTGCCATATTGAGAATTCCTCTTTTGTTCTGATTCATTTCATTTACTTGAGGAACAGAATGTCTTAAGGTACTCTGATCCTTAGGTTCTGAAAATCAGGTACTGATTTATTGAAAACGCCCATAAAAAATGTCTCTTAATTCTCAAAGTAACTTGTTTTACCTACGATAATTCTTCAAATGTTATCTTTAAAGTTGATCATATTATATAGGAAAAATTAGCAAATCTTTTTTTTTTCAGGAAATGCAAATTAAACATGTTCTATACATTTTCCAATTCAAATTTGATCAACAAACACATTTAAGAAATAAAAATCATAGGTATCCAGGCTTTCGAGGAATGCACAATTTTATACACACATGTATAAGGTACTTTAATTTCTTCCATTTACTTCGATCATTTTACAATGTTCAGTGTCTAAAGATTTTAGTATAATTGCAAATCACCATTCATCACTTCTAATTTCATACTATGTTAACAAACATTGGTGTCGATGATTAGATGAAAATGAACCTTCAATTTCCTTAAACATGTAATTTTGAAATATTTTTAGGGGGTAAAAATTTCGAATATTTATACAACCTTTCTGAGAACTTCAAAGAGCCTTGAGAGGTAGGAAATGAAAATTGTTGCATGGAGACTTTTTGAATTAAATTATAAGATTTATCCTTCCTGGCTGAGGATTGAAGTACCTTAAATCGAATCAGAACGAATGAATTGAAATTTCTTGGAATGTTTCATTTCACAAATGAAGTCGCTGTATCTAATGTCAATTCCCTACTTGTATTTAAATGACTTATCGTAATGAGGATCTTGAAATAAATAAATGAAAATTTTAAAGTAATTTTATTAAATTGTTGCATGTTGATTTGCCTAATCATTTAGGGAAGAACACGAAGAATAATGTTTACTAGTATTTTAAAAGTATTTTTTGTATATGTTTTTCACATTTGCAGATCAATTTTAAATGCTTGATATTATATAACTTCCCGAATAATTTTTTTTTCTTTCTCAAAAAAAGCTGCATTTCTTCTTTTTTACTTCTTGTGAGTGATATACGTGCATCTTAATTTTTCCAATTTCTAAAGGTAATGAACCATTGTTGTTATATTTACATGTTTAAATTTACACAATTATATTTATTTCTGCTTATTTTCTTTTTAACTCTTTACCATTTGATGCATAGAATGAAGATTAAATGTATTATACATTGTAATTACCTTTTCAAAGCTCAAAACTGTGAACCTGCCCTGAAGCCTTGAGGTTTTTTTTTCTTGTTGCAGTGAAAGGTAAGCGTTTTCCCGGTATCTCGTCGATCTTTTTCTTTTTTATGACCAACATGGAATACTTGATCACAGGATTTGTATTTCGGAATTTACACCATGGCATCAGTCTTACGGAATTTTGGCTTCAAATATTTTACACTGAATTCTGATTTGATGCCAGTGTGAACATTTTTGCAATATTTAAATGCATTGCTTTAAATAAATCTCAGGAATACAAATTTTGTTTTTAGTCTATATTAATTTGAGGCCTGTATTTAAGAACACTAGATAATCAAAATTAAAAAGTTTTTTTTTTATTTAACGATAAGACTTTTTTGGAAATTACGCAAGAATCATTGAAAACAATAACCAGTTTACTTTTCGACTTAACATTTAAGGTAGGATTCTTCTCTGGTTTCAGAGTAGATAAAATATTCAATGTATATTTGCTTATGTGTCTCATATATTTGGATGAAAGAGATTTAAAAGAACATATTTTTCTTCCCTCATATATTTTTATTCTTAATGCCCAGGGAAAAGGTAATGACCTTGACTCTAATATAAAACGGATCTAACTACCACCATCACTTAGTAATATTGTGTTCTTGATTCTTTGAAAATTTCATTAATTTTTAAATACAAGAAATATAGCTTTCTGTGAGATGAATCAAGAACAGAAAAAATGAAGTTAAAAAATTTGTCATTTAAACCATGGAGACAATTTTAAGTTCAAAATTGGTGAAAATTTAAATTTGAACGCAAAAAACATTTATCATGTACATCTACACTCAATCTCTTTTCATATTTTAGCTCAGGTATGCCATATATACATGAAGCTTTAAATATATTTCTTATAAAATAGAATTGCATGATACATTGAACACAGATGTTTTTATATCATTAATGGTCTTTCCTCTCTTTTATTTTTTAAAATTGATAAATTATAGCTCAGCTTCAATCAAGCGTAAAATATAAGTATTCAAAATGAAAAACACAGAATATGATGCGACATGCCTTCTTTAATGTGCAAACATTGATTTTTTTGTGAAATCAAATATTTTTTGGACATTTTCAATGGTAGAATAAAACTATACAAATTAAAACAAAATGACATGAATTCTAAAAGGGTAAATATTGAAGGTCTACTGAAACTCAATATACGAGGGCTGTTCAATTGAATAAATTATGTCCTGGTTTCTATGACATTCAACACAGATATCATATGACATTAAGCTTGACTTTCGATGATGATTAAATCTTAAATGAATTCATATATGTTTATGTGAACACTTTTCATCTCATATTTACATTGTGGGAAGCTGAAAAACAAGGGCTATTCGAGACACTGCATTAAAAATGAATGGTAAAGAATTAGTAAACTAGAGTGAAATTAAACGCTTCATTTAGGCTTCTGTAAAACTTGATAAGAATCCCAAAGATATATTCACTGAAATTTGTGAACTTTACAGCAACCACATGTCTGTTTTATAAACATATGAGCAGGTGAATTTCAATGAATAATAATGATATAATGGGCATCAAAAATGGGTTCCGTCCTTGGCGACAAGGACTTAAAACAACCAATGTTCTGTTTGCCAAAATTCAACAAATTATCACTTATGATGTTTGATTGACTTTAAAACACATAGCAAATTTAATGGCTTTTAATTTGGGGGTAGTTCACACTATTTCAAAGAAACATTTGACAGAGAAAAGCTAAGTACTCAATTGTCATCCTATGTTTTGAAAAATGAGTGAAAACGACATTTTCCAAATTTGAAAAAAAAAAACCTTCCATAAAGAAGAAACAAGTCCAGGAGATCATAAGATCTGCCATAAGCGCCATACTCAAAAATGAGTTCTAAAACCAATCAGAAATTGGAAAAAATGTTAAGGACATGTGTTTTAATTCAAAGAGAAAATTTAAGTTAAATTACTTAGACTAAATTATTGAAAAGCGTCTTTTGCCTCTTTTCGAACACCGAGGACATTTTTTTATTGAACAACCCTCGTATACCAGTAATTAATGAGCAGGGTTGTGAACATCAAGGATGGAATGGATATGTAAGTTATTTCTTCATCAGATAATAAATTACTTTGTATAAGCTTCCATTACTGTGTTCATGCAAAAACCATGACCAAATATTACATACTCAGATAAATATTTCTAATCTCAAATGTTAATTTTATTAAAGAGTATAAATACATTATTTCTTATAATATTAGATATTATCACTTTTGTCAATGATTAATTTAATTATTTTTTAAATGCAGATGTTTATTTATTTTACGACATTTACAAAAAAAAAATTCTGGAACTTTTTTATTTAATTTTATAATTTATAATTTTGATTAAAATTTAAATTTTGGTTGATCTCGTATTTTAACACCTTTTTCAGTGGTAGTAATTCTAAGGAAATCCACATAAACCTGAAAACAGACTTTAGCCTGTCGATCACTCAGGTGTTGTTGGCTATGTATTCAAAATATTGCATGTACTGGCTAATTGGGAATAAACCTGATCAACGCCTTACTTCGCGACTCCAGAGCAGACACATTTACCACTGCGTCAAGTCGGCTGCAATTTAAAAAGAAATGATGGAGTGAATGAAAGATATCTTAAATATTGAATAAAATTCTGTTTAATCGTCCATTTAACGTATGTCAGTTTGATGATGCCAATCTTTTTTCTTAGTTTGCCAAGTTTAGAAAATAATGAAAAAGGATTTTTTTTTCATAAATATGTCAGACTCCATTCATTTTAAGACTAGATGGATAGGACAACAAACCTGTTATTTACAAAGCATTTATAATTTTTTTTAAAGATAATCATTAAGAGCAATTTAGTGACCCTGAAATGACCTTAACAAAAAATTCAACTAGTGAAAAGTGACAAGAGAAGCTTTTCTTCCTTAAAAAATCTAAATAGACAAAAGATACAAATTTATAAACAGGGTATTAAATACAGACTAACAGAAAATCAAGAGGTGGAATCAGGTGCATATTAGGCATAAGGAAAATAAGTATCACCTGTCAACCCGTCACACATTCCGTGAGCCCTATGTATTGATTTGGTAGATGAGTAATCAGTCGTTATATTTTATATAAAATACTATCAATTGGTATGAAATTGAATAAAAGTGTTAGTAGTGCATACTTTCTTTTTATTTGAATACTCGAAAATTTCTCATTTCTCTTCACTGCATGTACCCATGTATATAAATTTTGAATGAAGCAAAAATAACGTTTGGATTAAAGTGGGAAAAAAGTAGATATGAAATTGAAAAAAGTGCTAGTAGCAGTAGCGCATACTTTTCCTTTTTAAATTATTATACACGACAATTTCTCATTTCTCTATACTGCATTTACATGTATACTAGTACAACTTTTGTACGAAGCAAAAATAACATGTCTTTGGATTAAAGTAGAGAAAAATATCGAATAACAAAAACATATTTAAAAACAATTAGTGGAAAATTACAAGCATTTCCCCAGATTTAATTAAAACAAGATACAACTCAATCAATTAAAACAAAATGGAAAGTCCTGGTAATATAATCTGAAGTTGGAAATTTTCTGTTAAGTATATAAAAGACCTGTTCTGATAGTTAATTGCACACAACAGACGTATAGAGCGTTTCTTTAGAGGTAAGTTTTAATCTATTGACTCTCTGGACATTCATCCCACATTATTTATTTACAAATTTCACAAATTGTGCAATTGTAAAATAAATAATATTGTTTATATTTGTATTATTATTTATTTTTTGTCAAAAATGAACTAAATGCAATAGCGGCAGACAAAGATTATACTTTTTCTCTTAGCTGAAAGCTAGTGATATTTTATCCAGAGTCGGTTTGTCTATCTATCCATCTCTCTGTCTGTTCTGTATTTTTTTTAAAAATATTTTAAACTATTCTATATATACCACCAATCTTGCCACATATTATCCCTTGGTTAAAGGTTTTAAAAGTAGTTTAAATCTTCTTTCAGGAGAATATAATTAAGAAAGGGTGAACTTTTGGGAGAAGGGGGGATCTAAATAAAAAAACCCATGTGGATTATTTCTGACATGAAGAAGTTATTAGTTCGTTCCGTCATGGTCCGACCCCAGAAGATAAGTGAGAACAGAGCAAGAGATACTTTTATATGGTAATAATATAGGCCCATATGTAGAAAGAATTGTGTTTATATGAATTTACGGATATACCGTTGTAACGAAGTCTTAAAGATCCTATGACTGAAAATATTGAACTGACTCATTTTTACGTTAATTTGTTTGAAGGAAATTCAATTCAAATTTTAAAGCATTTGAGTGATAAATTGTATTTGCTGACAAGGATATTGTATCGACAATAGAACTTAAGAAATGATGAATTTAAACAAAACTGCTAATATTCTAGTTTCATCAACTTGTTTGTCAATAATTTACCCCGGTTTAGAAATTGTACATACGTAGAGCATACACTTGCATATTAAATCAAACGAGAGTTATAAACTCCGTATGCAGGTGATGACGGTATGTTGCTGCATAATTACGGGAAGTTGACGATTGAAAAGCTAAAGTCACCTGGGGGTCGTAACATAAATGCTACTTAAGCCTAAGACTGTGCTTAAGTAGGACTTAAGTACAGACTAAAACTGAAGACCGTAACTAGAAGCGTACTTAGATTTAGCAATCTTAGCAAAACTTAGGCGGCCGGTAGAGGTGACTTAAGTATATCTTAACTTTCTCGTACATATATTTAGAATTATTAAATGTTGACTTTCGATGTTAAAACATTTCTCTTTATTCATATTATGCATTAAAGAAAATAATTATCTCTCATTGACGCTGATTTGAAAATTTTATTTTTTCGTTGGGGGGGGGGGGGGGGGGGGGG
>PRKT01000232.1:547854-582224 GCA_003671525.1 Saccostrea glomerata
GGGGGGGGGGGGGGGGGGGGGGGGGTTGTTCACTGATTCCAATATCACTCCCAACACAACATACATGTAAATACAAAATTTAATTTAGGGATACGTCTGAAATTAGTGGGACCTCGGTATAGAAATAAATTAAACACAGTAAAAAACCATGGATACATGTATGTTCACTTTGAAAATATGAGTTGAAATGATTTGTTAAAAACATAAAAGAAAAAGGATGATGACAGTTACAGTAATATTATAAAAAATATCTGTAAAGCAGAATAAAAGTAGAACGAAACAAGTGTGGATTTAGACAGGGCTCACTACAGCTCGATCGATCGAGAGAGAGAGAGAATTGCTGATAAGTGGAGACATATGAAAAACAATCCCGATTTTTTTTTTTTGTATCCTTGACTAACTTGCAAATGACTATATCATAAAACTTCTGCAGTTTGTGCGTTTGACATGGCCTGATACATAGTGGGGATTCAAAATGTATTTAACTTTTTAGAATTTCAATTTCAAGTGGATAGGCGGTCGATTATCTTTTCTTGTCTGCGATAATAACAGTGTAAGTGAACATTTGTCAAAACAAAGAGTTACAAAAGGTAATTTAAAATTGAAAATATCTCAGATGATAAAACGTTGTTGTGAACATTTACAATGAACCACAAATCGCCACTTTCTGACCTTGCGGTATTTGTTTTCAAACATTTCGAATAATTTATAACATAATTATGATTTTAATACGAAATCTAATCTAACATAACTTAAACCGGTAGGTCAGGACGTCAACTTTAATATGTGATTAATTAAAACCCAAACTGAATCACCTTTAGCAATATATCTACATAAAATCAAAAGCAATAGGTTGACTCATATGAAAAAAATTTAACATAAGTTTGACTTAGCTAAGACCCAGCTAAGTTCGTTTTATGTTACGGTTTAAGACATACTTAGGTAGTACTTAGTCAGGTCCTAAGAATATGCCTAAACCGCACTTACGACCCTACTTAAGTAAAAAAAACCTCAGCAAGCTTTATGTTACGAGCCCCTGATCCCTATTTCGGAGGTCCGTTTATGCCCTGCTCCTATTTTATATTGTTTAATGGACTTTTGAGCTTGAATACCTGTTCGTTATTGCATTTTATTTTTTTTCTTTCCATCCCCCCTTTTTTCTTACCTGTTTTCATTTAAATGATATCTCCCACGTAGAGAAGCATTTTTCCGCAAAATGTAATGCACCAGGAAAATATTTTCTAGAAATTACTCAACAATATTTAATCATACATGAATTGATTTTTTTTTTCATTTTTGAGCAGTTTTTCTTTGATATCAATTGTCTTTTTTTTAGTTTATTTATAACAGGCTCTGATTTAATAGTATTTTGATTTAAAATAATGTCTTTTTTCCATTCCCGACTCAGAATAAAGAAATTTGGTCGTTAGATAGGTTATAAATCACTTCAATGTGCATGCTGAATTTTCAAAATCTCTTTCTTTTTTTAATAATTAATAAAATTAAAATAGTTGTTGTACGATTGAAACAGTTCCGATATGAATAAAAAGAAATGGTTTCATAGAGATTTTTAATTTAAAAATCAGTTTCTATTTTCTTAAAGTCGTTGGGAGAGGGTAACCAAAAATATTTTGAAGATGACCTAATATGCAATTGTTACATGTACCGTCGATTTAAATTTAACCCCTCTTTTTCTCCTAAAAAATATAGTTATCATTTTCTTAATGTTTTAAATCTTTTAATCAATTTAAAATCATCAAGCATAATTCATTTAAAATTTCAACCTTAATTAAATGATTTGAAATATATAAAAATTAGTCAATGACTTTTATATGTCGCTCCGTGTTCATCATTTCTTGTGTATAGATGGATATTTATATAATCATTAGAATAATTTTTTATGCTTTTAAAATTTTAATGTTAAACATGAATAAGTAGTAAGCCGTTGTTAAGTGTGTTTGTTCCTTTTTTTGTTTTACTTTCTGATTGACTTGTTTTCTTTATATGTTTTATGTGTTGTGTGTACATGTATGTAAGGGAAGAAGAGGGCGTATGTGTGTATGAGGGTGTGTTTGAAAGAGAGGAGAGTGTATGCGTATTTAGAGCGCGGTGAGGAAGTGCGTAAAGGTATGTGTGTGAGGGTAAAGGTGAGTGTGTGTTTTAAAGATAATAATAATTTATTTCAAAGTAATTCCAAATTCCTTTCAGATGGCTCAATTTCATTTTCTTTCTACCATTTTGGTACTTTTGTTTGACATTCAAACAAATACCATGGCGATGGAAACAGATATGCCAAATCTTTTAAAGCATTGCTATGAACAATTCACCCAAGGACTTCCTGTAAGCGACATCCAGGACCATAGCATACAAAGTTATTGTCTGGGTAGCTATATCTGGCAGACCCCGAATCTAAGACATCAGCTAAATTTGACGGAGAGCCACGTCAACTATATTCGATCCTTTTACAGAGAATACCAACATAGGCTTCAAAACAAAAGGCGTCACAAACGAGAGGCACAACGCGCCTTCCGACGAGAACTGCGAGTGTTAGATGATGCACAAAGGAAACGATTTTTTGATGCCCTTATAAAGTTGAAAAATGAAAAAGATAAGGTAAAACAAATTTGCATTATAACAATATTAACAAAGTCATTAAGCTTTTAGTAAAAGATATTATTAAAAGATAGTCCATGCCATAAACGAAGATTTACATTTTGATTTCAGTTTTACGATAAATGGGCTAATATCCACAAAATGGTTTCAAGATCCGCACATTTTGGTCCTGCCTTTCTAGGTTTCCACAGAGTATACCTACTTTTGTAAGCGTTTTTTGGAATGATCTTAAACTACTAGTATATTGCACTTGACGGCTTTAAATTCTTTATATATTAAATCAATTGGTGTTTAATTATGATATCTTATCTTTTTTTCATTTAGAAAATATCTTTTATTAACAAAGTACATGCATGAGCGTTTTCCTTGAATGCTGTTATCAACAGAAGCTCCTTTCCTATTATTCAACAATTCCTATGTTTATGCCCCCTTAATTGGAATTCTGGGGGCATGTAGTTTTTGGTCTCTCTGTTAGTCTGTCTGTTTGTACACACAAAAGATAACCTTTCAAGTGCATGAAGGATCTATGGCTTTTATATTTCATATGTGTATCTCTTGGCAAAACCTTAGTTTGAGTAGCCACATATTTGATCTATATCCCTTGAACATAGAGTTCAACCTACTTTTGTTATTTTGTTTGTTTTTTTTTTTGGTTTCACACTTAAATCGAGACCATTACTTTTGCAGGGTTGGTGACTCGGGTTTCATACTTCACTTGTGTATTTCGTTTGATAAGATCTTTTAGGAACTAACATTTTACACACACACACACACACACCATATCTTTGAGTTACACTTCCTTTTGAAAAATATTATATTGACCATAATTTCTGAATCGTTGCTGCAAAAGCTTCCATAGTTTACAGGTGTATTCCTTTAATTGATACAACAACTTTCTATAGGCACCAATGTTTTTAATTAATTCTTGTCCTTGGAATTTGACTGACTTTTGAGAAGCTTTTACTTTCTTCAAGAGCTACCATACTGAAGCATCAGTGTTTCACAACCAAATATCCTGTTTTCTATCTTTCTTTTTCTCTTGGAGTTGACGTACAATTTATATTTCAATTCACTGTGACCTCTATCGTTTTTTTGTAAGTTTTCCATACTATTTAAAACAATGTTTTTCTTACAAAGCTGGTTGTTTGGATAAATTGGATTGCTTTCAAAGTTCAAAGTGCTTTCAAAGTTCAAATGCCAGTTTAGTTTCAAATGGACTTAAAGTGTTGCTCAACAATAAAAAAAAAAGCACAGTTAACATGCACCTATGACAATTATCTTTTTTGTCCTTGTTTGTCAAAATATTTCTTTTTGTCATTAACAAAACTGAAAATGTGTTAACGACTGCAGATAATACATAGTCTTAAATTTTTTTTTTAAATTGTTTGTATCGTCTGTTCTTAAAGTGACAAAATTTGTATAGAATAATAGGTATGGCTGCAAAAAAAATTGGCAATTTCTTAACAATTTAGAAATTTATTATTCGCCTCCTTAATAGCGAAAAACGACCAACAAGTCGCTCAAAAATAATTTAAAGGCCCTTAAAAGACATACCTTTATTATTAGGTACCTTATTTACATAAAACATGGTTTTAGTATATACCCTCCAAATTCAACAGTTGCCCGCGTGGCGCAGTGGTAAGTGCGTCTGCTCTAGAGTCGCGAAGTAAGGAGACGATCCTTACGTCGCGTGTTCAAATCCCACTGTGGGACGTGGAGACCGCTCCTTCGGATGAGACTGAGGTTCCGTGTCGCGGTAGATGCTGGCACGAAAAAAATCCCTCACTACTCAATGGCTCTGAGTGCCGAGTATAGGTCAAAATTTATAGCTCTCCACCGGCAAGTGGTGGCGTCTACATATGAGTGAAAAAATTCTTGAGAGTGACGTTAAACAAGATACAATCAATCAATTAAATTCAAGAGCCAATATTAATAGAGATGGATAATCTCATATTTTACTTAGTTATGCACATAACACGTCAGATTTAAATTTAACTTAATGAAAATCAAAAATATTCAATTTATAAGAGAATATTTGTCAATTTTCTCTGGATATCATAAACAAAATTATTTTGAATCATACGTTCTTTGGAAGAAAAATCACAAAATACTGTTATTCTCAATAATTCTCAAGATCTAAAATGTTTATCTGCTTTTTTTTCTTTTATCGATAAAAATTTTCCATCAGAACTATTGTTTTGACCTAGCTTTTAGGCTATTATTGTCAAAAAATAAAGTTACTTCTAGTTTGATTTAACTTAATTTAAAAGATTTCAGAAACTTGAAACTATTTGAATAAAACAAAACTGGCGACAAACAGGAATGACAGACGGGATTAAGTTAATGCCACTTTCAGATTACAAATGTGAATTTTAAAAATCGCTGATCCCAGTATACTGATATATATACTAAGTTCTCGGTAGCTAAGTTCTCGCTTACTCAAAATGATACATAAGGGAGATAATCTTATCTTTTAAATGATTTACAGCCTGGAGTTTCAACTTCAAAGGATTGATGGTTCCGTGTCCCTCTGTTACTGGGACTCCACCATGGATCACGATATGGTAAACCCCTCGGAAACAGCAATGTTTAGTAAAGCCTTAGTGGGAAATGGCATTGGTCCAGTAATTAATGGTCCCTTTGCAGGCTGGGAATCGTCAGATGGAAATATCCTGGACAGAAACATACACACGGGTGGTGCTCTGATGATAAAACCGGCTATACGGCGATTTCTTACAGATCCCTCAGTTACACGTCACGAGCAAGTTTCTACTGGATTTCAAGAACTTTTCGAAAATACTATTGAAGGCCAACATGGCAATGTTCATGTCTGGGTTGGAGGTGATATGAGAAATGCAAGGGCGACTGCCAACGATCCCGTATTTATTCTACATCAAACATTTATTGACTATATCTGGGAGCGATTTAGACAAAAAATTAAACAACAGGGTGTAGATCCCGCTGATGATTATCCTTGGCCAATGTCTATCTCACCATCTGAGCTTCATAACCCAAACAGAAGTATGGTCTTCTACAGCAATTATACAAATTTAGATGGCTACAGTGATGTTGTTACAACAGAATTTTATCATTACGATGATATGCCATCATGCGCTTCTAACTGTAGTAATTCTAAATTTTTAAGGTGTCTGGACGGGGTATGTGTCGCACTTTCTGCCAACGACATAGGTGAGCAAACATCAGCTCAAGCTTTTATTGCGACAGTAAATGGAACTGTATTTCAAGAGGAAGAGGAAGAAGTTGTGCCGTTTCAACCCTCATTTGTTGATCCAAGAACATTAAAAGGAAATGGAATAACTGGGCCAACCGGAGAAAATCATTCAGCGGGAATTGCAATCTTTCAGTCCTTTATAAAAGATCCCAGGACGGGGAACAGAACTATAAGCAATGGATCAGACATTTCCAAAGAGGCACCTGTTGGCTATAAAGGCGTTTTTCATGGTAGCTTTAGCCTTTACTTTCCATTGACAAACTTTAGAAATTCATCGCCTCCTGGTATTTCGGGAACGAATGATCGGAATTTCGAAACAAGAAATATGTCAAGATCTGGGATTTTAACCCAAAATGCTGGTCCTTATGCATTAGCTTTGCCTTTAGAAACTCGGAAAAGGTTGTCCATTGCAGAAAAATCTGGAAACCTCCTTCTACAACGTTTATATCCGTCACCTCATAGTCCACTCATACACCTTTGGGGTCCAAGTGTGTATCATATTAATACCCAAAAAGGGAGAATTAGAAGACCTTATCCAAAGCGTAATAGGTTTTTAAACCTTAATAATATCCGTAAATTCGTCCATCTTCACAATTTTCCGATTCGAAATACCTTTACATTAGACGGCGTTTCGGACATTAATCGCTGGGTATTTATGCCAGTTCGTATCGTTTATTTAAGACGTCCAGGAAATTTCTTCAAATCAAGAATCCGTAATTTTCATAAGAACCTTAGAGTTCCGCTCAACCTCTTTGTACAGTCCGATGGATTTTCATATCGAGGAAAGTATACGAAACAAATAGTTCTAAATGTAAGAAAACCAAGATCAGAAGTAATCTCCTTTGTTGCAGTGAAAAATCCTGACAATGGAGCTGCAAAGTCTTATCTAACGGTTTATGATTCGTGCAGTAGATTCTGTCAACCTCGTTGCCTAATTCCAAATTCAAATCCCCCAACATACCGAGCATGTTCAGGTGCTGTTAGACTCACTAATCAATCACCACGTATGTATCTGCGAACCTACGGAGAAACCATTAGAAAATTGCGGAATTTCGGTAGATACAACCACCCATCAAGTTTTGACGGGAAAATTTTTATAAAATTCTTCTGCAACCAAGGAAACGTTCAACCATGGAAAAGCTGCATCAGAGGAACAAGGAGGATATCCTTTTACTAATTCAGAACAAATATGGATTGCATTACAATTACTAAACTTATACAGAAAAAAATAAGATTGGGAAAACTACGAGTGTTGAAGAGCTTTTAATTTGTTATTAATAATCCTGTAATTGTTATTTCCTATTCTCAACAACTACATCTAAACATTGTTATCTTCTTGTGTTCTGATATTCATTATATGTATAAAGATTTTGTATATACAGCTGTATTGTATGTATAAGCTAATTTGTTTTTAGAAATTCTTAATTTTGACTGATATATTTAAAATTTCAAAAGAGAATAGGCTTGAACTCCATTCTCGTCGTCTGCCTCCTATCACACTGGTAATTGACCAATCAGAATAAACTAAAAATAGTACCATGTTCTGCCCAAGTCAATTTCTCAATAGTTTTTGTATTACACTCTAGAATCGTGGAGGATGGCCTATAACTGTGGTTTCTGTGTTGCATTTTTACATATAAAAGTGTACAAACTAATAAAACTGTTCAAGATTTATATTAAATTATAAAGAAGAAGGGAAGTTTTAGACTTTTACTGTGTCCTACAAATGTAATATTCGTGAAACTTATAGAATTTGCTTTAATATGAATTGAGTAGATGAATATAATCAATCAAAAAAGAATTTGACATGAGGGAGGTCCATTCTTGAAATGTGACGTCATTAATTTGGAACATTTTAAGTTTTGAGCAGAAAAACCTCAAAATGACTCAATTTGTGTACACGGACGTCTCCCACTTCAATTTTTGGTATTTTGTTTATTAGATCAGCAGATGTTGATACCAGACATTTCTGAAATCTCAAGTGCAAAAAAAGGTAAAAAAAAAAAACAATCTGACAACTTTAAAGGTCTTTCAAATGATCTAAAACATGACAAAGCATAGTATGTGCACTCATTTTTGTAAATTTGTTACACATTGTTCTTTTTTCTTTCATTTTTCGATTATTTCCAAGTACCATTGATTTATGAACATTTCAATGAAATCATTAACATCTAGGGTAGATTCGACTCTATTGGTGTTTGTTTTCAGACAGATTGGTTTTTAGACCGTGGCTATTTATAGCCACAGGCTGGCTATTTATAGCCACAGGCTATTGCTGCTGGTCTGAGCTTATGAATAAACAACAGGTAAACACACAGGGATCCTAGCGGCGATTCTTGCAGAGTCGAAATGATGAAAGTAGACTTGTTTCGATGATTGAAAATGAAATGCACATAGTTAACACATACTTTCAAGTTATTTCGAAGACATTTCGTTGATGGACACAAAGCTTAATTCCTTATATTTACATTTGCAAATGTTTTCCTTTATATAACACTACTGAAAGCAATGCGTATCTATAACTGTATAAATACAGGTACGGGGTCAAGAGGTCATAGATGTGCGTATGGATAAAGGTTCGACGTAATTTCTCTGTGACGTCATAAAGGATTGACGCGCGTTCAGTGGATTATATACATGCCTTTAAAAGTCACAATCAGGTAAATGTAATGTATGAATAAGTCACAAATGTAAATATAAGTAATAAGGTATCATTCTAAAACATCTATCAGGCTATAAATACAGGTTGGTACGAGATTAAATTCATCATTCGGGCTTTATGGAATTTAATCTCGTGACCAACCCGTATTTATATCCCGATAGATGTTTAAAAATTATACCTTATTTCTTAAATATTTGCCGTTATCAATATTTCTCGCCTCATGAATATTCATTGAATTACGCCGAACTACAACTAACTCGTACACCAACCGACTCGCATATTCGTATGCAAACTACAAAAGTCAATTCGTACATGATTTTTTCGTTTTTTCTCTCATGTGCGAAAAGTTATTTCGTACACATTGTGTTAGTTTAGAATTATAATTATTCTCAGAAAATTTGATGAAAAATATTTTATTATTTTGTAGATAATTGTTTCACTTTCTAACTCCGAAATCAAGTAATTATAATTGCTACACAACACAAGCGCGGCTGTTTTTAAAATACCCTTTTTGTGAATTTTTTTTATTCAATAAAACTTAAGTAGTTTATTGTAATTTAACTGAGTCTTTTGATTATTTGAATTAATTTCTAATATCTGTTTACAATGCCACAGACATAAGAAAACCGAATACATGTATATTAAGAAAGAAGAAAAATAGAGGCAGAAATATGTTTTGTTATTTTGTTTTTCTTTCTCTCTTTTTTTCGAGCAGTATACGAGGGTTGTCCTTTAAAATCGTGGACAAGGTTTTTGCTCGAAAAATAATGGGCGCAATAAGATGAAATTATTAGCAAGTATTTATTTATCATATTTTAGTGTACATGTACCTGAATTCTTTTGATAAAATATAGACAAAAATCAATATTTTATTAACATGCTTTAATGTCATACGCATGATAAAAAAAATCAACATTTTTCTTAAATTATACACGTTGAGTATTATTTCGAAATAAAAGAATCAAATAGATTTTGGTAAAAATTATCGCATTTTTATTCACTATCTATTGTGTCGTCTATTGGAAAATTTCAGGGTATTTGCTTAAATTTTGGCAGTTTACAAAGCATCCGAAATGGGAAAATGGTAAACACAACACACGAAAAATGGCGACGTTCAATGACGTTTCTACGCACTGGAGAGCAGTTCAGTTTTTTCATCTTAAGCGTACAAGGGAAATGTTAGTTGTTTTTTTTTTTACCGAAATCGTTTTTTTTTCACCAAATCGATGGGCATAACAAACAAATAAGAATAGCGAAAGACGCTGTCAATGTAGACATCTAATTAATAAGATACCCTTTTATTGAATGATAGTAAAAAATATTGTCCATAACTTAAATAAATCTTCACAAGGTTCCATTTGTGTGCGAGATTGGTTCCTTATTGGTATTTAAAAAATTAAGGGAAACTCAATTCTGTGCATCAGGGAAATTCTTTAATTTAAGTGGGAGTTATCTAACTTGTTTTTAGCAAAAAAAGGAATCGTGACGCTGCTTTAGACACTTTGACATTATCTTCCCAGTACCATAAGGCGACACAATAAATTATATAAAATATCTTATAATTTGTTTATTTATGCATAGATCTATTTGAAGTTTGCTTTGTCTTTTCATGAAAAGTTTACTTAAGAGTAGAGAACATTTTAGATCACACTAGGTCGTTTTGATAGATTAATAAACCAAACAAGGAAAAGTGTAATAACATTTAACTTTTTAGTACAAAAATATAAATTTATAAATTAAAATATATGTACATGTATTGTGAAAAAATGAAATAAACTTTTATAATTTCTATATCATTTTACTATTTCTTACAACATTTTATCTTATTTAATACCAGTCGCCATTTGACGTTGCGGGTTCGCTCTGAAAGTACGGACCTGAAGGAGTCCATCCGTACGTCGCGGATTCGTCTCCCACTGCGGGACATGGAGATACGCACTTAACGAGGCCGAGTCTAATTCGAGTGCGCATCACTTTGCGCAGCTTTTTAATTTCATGCAGGCATTTGTGTGACAGTACACCTTTGAAAATTATTTTAAGTGTAATACAAAATTAACATTATTTGTATATCCTACTGATCTGAAATGTGATTTTACGACAATAATTGGAAAAAGGACGTTGAAATGGTTCTTACAACGTCACCATTTTCGGATTTTGTATGCAATGCATGACGCTGAAGAATGACGCATGACGCGCTAGTATGTTCAAGACGTCCATGGATATTATACTAAAAACTGATGACATAACTTCCCAAGAAACATACTAGCAATCTAGAAATATTACTATTGTTTCCGAAAAAAAATTGTATGCGCCGATAATTCATCTGCAAAGATATGTATTTATTCCGTAATATGGCAGTTTAAGAGGTATTTGGCTTCGAAAAAATAAACTTAGTAATTACTACCTAGACCAATCGAGATGGTGAACTTTTTGAAATTTCACAATTTGTTTGAAATTTCACAATCTGGTGACTTTTTACATTAACTTTCAATCCCTAGGGGAGCAGTTCAAAAAATATGGAAAAAATGTGATAATTTGGCGGTTTTCCATCAAATTCCCATAGGGTCCAATAGTAAAGTTTGACAACATTTGAGATGGCCCCCTAAGAAATCGGGGTGGTGAACATTCGATTTTTTAATCCTAAAACAATAAATATAACAGTAAAAATTAATTATCAAAAATTATCAAAATCCCTAGGGCAGAAATAATTAGACTCGGCCTCGTTAATTCAGATTGATGTCCCGTGTCGCAGTAACAGCTAGCAAGAAAACATCCCTCGCTGCTCAAAATTTATACTCAAAATGGACGTTAAACAAAGAAAACCATTCATGCCACCGTCTTTCAGTACTCACAGTACTTTAATTCTATATCATTCTACGTGTACCTATAACTCGGAAGCCATGTTTTCTCTTATGCTATGTTCCCACTATCACGATTGGCGCCACAATTTTAATCGTGTACTCGAACGTGGACAAATCGTAGTGATCGTATCCAACCGAAACAAATCTTTTGTTCACTCGTGGCTATCGTGTTGATCGTGAAATTTTTTTTGACTGTCAAAAATTTTTCTACGATTAACACGATTAGATTTTAATCGTTATCATCGCATCAAATCGCATTACATCGTAACTAACCTCAGCTGCATCGTAAGTAAACGCATCTAATCTGGCTTTCATATCGTGATCATCGGGATCGATCTCGAACAGAACAAACATCCCGCTGAGTGGCGATTCTCTGCGATGTCTCACGTTCTGTGACTATCTGTGACGCTTTGCGTGGTCCTACTGCTCACGTGCTGACACGGTATTTTCCCGCTCAGAGACGATTTGATACGGCCGTATGAGAGTAAACGCCATTAGACACGACTGTTAACGCTTTGTTGCGAACAACACGCTATATTACGAGTACTTAAGCTTGCAAAAAATAACGGGAAAATTATACGCGTTTCTTTCCCGATTGAAAAAAAATGTATGAGTTTTGAAAAAATATTTGAAAGATGCCACCTAAAACAGGTAAAAAAAGGAAGAGTGGGAGATCCTATCTTCTTCTGAACCTGAACCCGTTCGATCAGAGGCATCATCGGTGAAAAAAAATAAAAAGATAACAAAACAGTTATACTGCTGCCTTTGCTCTACTTCGACAGCAATAACATATGACCATAGTTACACTACAAACACCACGTTTATGAAGTTGTCATCAACCTTTACTTCTGCCATAATTATTGATTGTATGTTTATGTTTTGTTTACTTTTAAATAGATAAAATATAATGGACTCTGTATAGCACGATTTTTAATTGTCTTTCGGGGTACAATAGTAGCTTAAAGCGTGTTCTATCTTGATCCTGATCGTGAAATACATTGCAATGAACTTGTTATTTATCGTACATTAACGCAAGAGTGCGCGATGAACGTATTATATCGTAAGAGTACGTATTAAAACGTAGAAGATTGTTTCTAATCGAGAACTCGGATCGTGATATTCGTGACAGATCGAGGTCCTTTTTCGACTAAAACTTGATAATCCTATTGGAACGTAATTCATCTTATCCGAACGGTATTCAGATCGTCAGAGATCGCATCACATGAAATTTATCCATCGTGGCCATAGCGCATAAAAGCGTAATGGAACGTATGAAAACGCACCTATACGCATCTCTTCGTATCTTGGCATAAAATTCAATAAAAACTCTGCGATCAACTACGATTGATCTATCGTGACGTGCGTAACTCACCGCACGACAGTGGGAACGTAGCATTATCTGAGTCGCCGAGGTATGTCTCAAATACTGCTAATTTCGTTTAAAGCAGTAAATATTCAATCATGATCAATCTCAGTTTGCCCTGAAGTGAAACTGTAAAATATAAAGGATCTGTTAAGTTCCTTAGTTTAGCTGTTCTATAGAACAAGCGTTTTCTTTTTTTTAATTTGCATTCTATGGGAAAAAGCCCAAAATAAGACAAACAAGTCTGAAACTTTATTTAATTTATATATAAAAAAATAGTTTGTATTCTACATGTATATCAATCACATTATTCGTATGGCGATCGATCGTTAATTGCACTTCCACTGATAAACATGTAAAAAAAAAAAAAATTAAATGTTTTTATTGTGCTGTTGTTCGAATTTAACAGAAGTCTACTCCTCAACGTAGTTTGGAGGGTACTGGATTTGAACAGTAGGTGGGCAGTTAGGTGTCTGACAACATTTTCCAGCAGCAGGAGGATTCAAGTGACAAGATGATGGAAGATTCCATTGTACACAGCTGCAAAATACAAATAAAAATCATAAACACTGAATTAAAATATGGATAAAAGTATTCAAAATTTTTGGTTAAAATATTAATTAAACTATTGGCAGGTCAAGCACTTTCGCTATGAGTGTTGAAATAAATAAATTTTTTGGAGAGAGGGACAGAGAGAGAGAGAGAGAGAGGAAGGTTTTCATTAAACCTACTAAAAAATAACTGAATTTCAAACTTACAGTCCTGTGCAAGTGTATTTTCCTGTGGCGGCATCAGCACATGTGCATCTGTAGGTACACCCATCCTTCCAGGTTTGTCCTTGTTGGTAAACCTGATCCTTGTATACACAGCCTGAAAATAGTGCAAACATTTAGAGAATAGTAACATCGATCAGATAGCAAAATGGGGTTATTTGAACAGCGGGCTCACAAAAACATATCCCCACTAAATTTTGTTTGGAAACCCCAAATATACCAGAAAATTACAACTCTTATTAGAAGTAGAGTTGACACTACGTAATAAAGATTCTGTGAAAATTAAACCAACTTTTATCCAGTGAATAGGACGGAATTGCTGAATTTATAAAAAAAAAAAAAAAAAAAAAAAAAAAAAGAAAAAACCCTTGTATTATAGAACAAATGGTTGAATCAATGTTTTGCCACGAGAAACTTAGATATATGTCTGATCGAAATTTAAATATAGGAATTCCAAATGTCACTACGTGGCAAATATTGAAAGTCTCATTAAATTTTATTGTGGTACAGGAAGAGTTGCATATAACTCCGGGATGGAGACCCCCAAATTGCAACTTTTACAGATGTAAAGACATACCAAACCACTATGAAGTACATATTCCCCACCTTTCAATATAATAAGACATTTTGGTAGACAAAGGTTCAGGTTACGGTATAGGAGACTTTTTGATATTCCATAATGAAGTTCTAATCTGTTATCTGCTCGCCTGAAAGGCTTGTAATCTACCGGTACCTGTAGATGTATGTGTCATAGTTCCACCGGATCCTGTTCCAGTCATTCCACCACCAGTTCCGGTCATTGAACCACACTGTCCACAGTAAGCTGGGCAGTTCTCCTTGACCCAACCAGCATAAGTAGCGTCGGTACAGACAGCTTTGCCGTAGGTAGCGCAGGTGTTAAGTTTATCAGCACACATTCCTAATTAATTGTTTGTTGTTGTTTTTTAAAATTCGTATCGTTTTTTTTTTTTACGAAAATTTTCGTATATAAAAAGTGTCAGATGACATTTTACTTATTCGGGACATTTCTTTCATATCAGAGATAAAATATTGGTGATAAATTACTCTGTCATTCTTTTAAATATAACCCATTAAAATTATTTTTAAAACCGCCTGAAAAAGGTTAGTGACATTTGCTTCAATGAAGGAAATTTTGATGGAGTACATTTCAAAATTTTCATTTTTTCATACTTGGGATTTGAAATTCATACCAAACGGGAGATGTTTTTGACTCATTTACGAAAAAAATTTATAAGATTAAACCTTAATACACTGTCTATCCTAATTTTGAAAAATGAAATTTATTTCTTTCAATGGATTTTGGTTCGGGATCACACATTCTTACCATTTGTACCAGTGCTGGAACATAAATTGCAATGTTTGGGACAGCTGTCATGAGCAAAAGCGGAATAAGCAGGGTTTGTACAAAAGCTAGTTCCATACTGGACACAATTCACTTTATCTGCGCAGTATCCTGTATAAGCAAGGCAACAACAATGCAAATTGCAACAAATGTAAATAAACACAAACATGTGAAGAAGCTTTTAATTCAAGCAAGACAAATAACAATGCAACAATTATTTCTTGCTTCGAAATGTGAATGCAGATGTAGAATAAGGCATGTGAAAATACTGAGGTATCTGGGTGATTAGAAAACGGGTTTCTAACTAAGAAATGAATATGTTTGACAAATTCAATCGTTATATTTTATAAATTTCCATTCAAATCGACAAAGTAACAAATTAAAGTTTACTATTGAGAATATAGGCCCGAAAAATATATTTTGAAAGTGGCGTTTACTAGTACTGTGGCTCAATGTTCAGGAAGGAGAATAATTTCAAATGACCATATTCTTTTATCATTTCTTTTCAATCTGCTCTCATTACTACTGGTTATTCTAATTTATCAGCATTTGGGTTAATTTAACAAAATACAAGCAGATAATTTTTGGAATTAAACATTTTTTTCATACTGATCGTATAAGTATATTGGAAAAATTTTGAAGAGAGAGAGAGTAAGAGAGTCACGTTTACACTACAAAAATCATTTATAACAAAAACATATACATGTAGGTATCTTGATACATCAGGAGAAAATGATTCCATAACATATGAGCAAAGCGTAACCCGAAGAAATGGCTGAATTTAAAGCAGTGTGCAAACCACAAGCAAGGAACTTTGCAGATAAATTTTCCAGAAAAGCAGCAAAACAACACTTGTTTAACAAGAATTCTGCTTTCTGTGAACTTGATAATATGGCTTCACAATCCAGTGACAAGCATAGTCCTTGACTAAGTGAATAAGAGGACTTAATTCTTATCGGTCGTGGAGTAAACACAATTTAAGGAATGAAGAGTATATGTACTTTGTATCCGTGATAAATAATATGTAAGTTTAAAACAACTCCGTTTAAAAATCTTTAAAAAGCTAGATTAAAAAAATATCTCAAATGCCATCTTCTAAGGCTATTGGTTTTATACTAAATTATGTGAACATATCTATTAGGCAAACTTTTTTTTTGATTAATTGACGTCATGAATTTCTTACCTGTTCCTCCAGTCATGGTTCCTGGCGAAAGAAATACACAAAATGAAAAAGATAGACTATATTCAAATTTTGTATTAATTATATCACACATAATTTCAAAAGACGTCCATGTTCTGAAATCTATGAGGTAATTTTTTTTACTTTGAAACTAAAGTAATTTAAACTTATTGTATAAGCTAACTTTTAATGTCAACCAAGTTAATTCATTTCTAACCTGTTCCTCCGGTCATAGTTCCTCCTGAAAGAAATAATATGTATTATTAATTCAATTTTAAATATATACATATTTTGCTTTATTTTTTATAAGAAAATGTTCGAGAAAACATCCACACTTGCACTTTCCTCAACCGTCCAAAAGAAGTGCGGAAAGCTGTGAGTTTGCACCAATGGCATTGATATTGCACCTTCCTTTTTTCCCGTTGAAAATGCACCAAAGTTCTTATTCTTTTCATAACGTTGGCTTAATAATTTATTTTGATTTGTTGTATATTTGCGGAATAAGCAGTTCATCATATAAATTGCAAAGGCTCACGTGAGGTAAAGCAGTCAAATGATGCAATAAAACACACACATCTGACTAACTCTCCCTCTAAAGGCACACACTCATACGCTCATAGCTCAATATTGACCAACCATTTGTTCATATTTTCTAATTTAAGCAGAACCAAAATTTACCACCTAGGCAACGTTCGAAAGCAGATTTCAAACTTGGAGCAGTGAAAATATCACTGAAATGAATCTGAGAAGTCCAAGAAAAAGAATTTCAATATATTTCAGTTTGTGTTGGTAAAGATAAGGGGATGGTGGTGGATTTGAGTTGCTTTTAAATTTACCTGATCCCCCAAGAAATTACAGTACCACCTGCAAAAAATCTTGCCTTTGCAAAAAAAATTTTTAAACAATCGATTCAATCGGTTATGAAAATTTCAAATAAATATTTAAAAGCTTGAAGCAGGACTTTGGGAGTGTGGTGGAGTAGTTGGGTGATAGGGATTAGTTTTATGAAAATTAATTCGGAAATAAACCTTGACTATTTTGACCAAGCAGGAAAGAATGCAAATGCAACAGTTATTAATTTTTAATTAGTTTTTGTTATTCTTTAGTAATGTTTATTTAAAATAAGATTTAAATGAAAGTTCATGTGAAAGGTTGAAATAAAAAAAACTCTTAAAATATTTGACAACTAAATCATCTAAATCAGCACTTTCTATAACGTAAACTTATCCATAATACTACTTATGCAAAAAAGAAGTATTTCAAAAATAACAACTTGAGTGAGGCCAAAATCTGAGATCACTTAATTTTCGCGACACCTTATTTTCGCGAGATAGTCATTGACTCTTTATTAGCGAGACAAAATTTTCACGAATTGTGGTCATTGCTCTATATATCTTAAGGAATTCTATTTCATGCGAGAATGAAATTTTCGCGAGCATATCGATTCGCATTATTACGCAAAAATAAAGCTCTCGCGAATAAACAGTGATTTACAGTATTTTAAACAAAAGTAAAACGGACTTATCGTATTTCACAAAAATCAAGCTTTGACCAAACGATAAAATATGCTTATAATAATTTGTTCCAGTTCCACCTAAAATTCAGTTAAAAATTTAAGTATGCTAATAAATTTTATACTTCTTTGTTTCTGGATTTTTCTTTCTTAATTTACAGAAGAATTTGAAAGGTTAATCAAATTATTTTTCATTCATTTTCCCCTACACCTATGAACTAGAATTCAAACTTTTTTCGGTTAAAGTAAGAATTAGATTTAAGACGATTTAAAAATTAGAGGTTAAGGTATTACTTATGTTTACCTGTACCCCCTGTACCTCCTGTTCCTGTATACACTCCCGACCCTAATAAAAATGAGTTTTGTTATTGAATGAATTATAAATTCAGAATAATCATATATCGATCAAAAAGGTCATTAAATAACTACAAAAAATTGTACTTATTGAAAAATAATCTTAATTCTTCGTATACGTTTCATTTAAAAAATCAGCAAGTTTTTGTGAAAGTTTTGAGATATTTTTGAAAAATCCCTCAAGCATTTGCCAGGCGATAATTGCAAAATATACCTGTTCCACTTCCATCTAAAATACAGTTTTGAATAATAAGCTCTTTGCAGAAATAAATTAAATCAGGAAAATTCGGTGTAGGAATAAGACTTAAGATAATTCAAGTTAGAAGTTTAGGTTTTACTTATTATTACCTGTACCCCCTGTCCCTCCTGTTCCAGTATATACACCCGACCCTAATGAAAATGAGTTTTGTTACTGAATGAATTATAAATTAGAATAATTAAATTTTAGTGAAAAGGTCATAAAATAGCTCCACAAATTAGATATATCGAAACATAATCTTAATCCTTTGTACAAGATTTATCTTTAAAGAATCAGCAAGTTTTTTGTGAAAGTTTTGAGATATTTTGAAATAAGGTTCGTTTGATGGTTTTGATTTACCTGATCCACCAGGAACAACAAAACCGCCTGAAAACAGTAATGGGACCATTTTTAACGAAATGAATTAAAATCTTTATTCATATCTTTCGATACTTTATTTTATTACTGAAAATAATCATAAATTATAATTTATATAGAAATTTAATATTTATGAATTAAAAATTTCACAACTGGACGCCTTTTAAAGTTGGATTTAAGTGGATTTTTTTTTTAAAAGGCGTCACTTCCGCTGTGACGTCACATGTAAGAAAATTAAGAAATTTGCATAGTTTACGCAAAAAAGAAACAGACTTAATAGCTAAAGGAATACGGTAAAAAAAAATCCCTCAAGCATTTTCCAAGCGATAATTGCAAATTATACCTGTTCCACTTCCATCTAAAATGTAGTATTAAAGGTTTATTGCAGAATTTTATTTTTAATTTTTGATCAGGTGTAGGTATTAGACTTTAGATCATTTGAATAAGAGTTTTAGGTATCACTTATGTTTACCTGTACCCCCAGTCCCTCCTGTTCCAGTATATACACCTGACCCTCCTGTAAATTAGTTTTGTTATTGAAACAGATTAAGATTTAAAATTAGTGTTATTATACAGAAATGGTCAAAGAACGAAGCAAAAAATTACTATAAAGTACTTAAGAAAAACAAGCAAACCAAATGCAATTGTGTTTTAAAACTTCGTCAAAAAAATAAAGATTACAATCGTTAAGCACAAAAACAGTTTTTTTAAAATGAATTTTAATCAAATTCCTTGAAAAATTTTGTTTTGCTTTGTACACCTGCAAACAGTTTTGTCATATGACATCTATATATAAAGTGTATTTGGTCGTTTAAAAATGGACCAGATCATGCAAACATCGCTGACAGACTCGAAAAGTAAGAGTTTTGATTATTTTGGGGGAAATTCTAAAACAAACCAAATAAATTAAATGATTCACATTATCTGAAAATGGGACCTAGTTGTATCAGTTAGAATTAAGGGTTGGTTTAATTGAAAGTTTCACTTTACTTCATACCGTGAAATGATCCCAAAAAAGACACAATTTTTTTTTTTGGAAAACACAACAAACGTTCGAATTTCATCTTTGCTATCAAAGCTTAATTGTCTAAGCGATTTCAAAGCGATTTTCGCAATCAAACTGATATACCTGTTCCTGTCATCGATCCACCTAAAAATTTACAGTAAAGATTTACCATTGTACGATAAATATGATATATTTGTATTTTTTTTATATGATTTTTTTTAAAATATAAAAAAATAATTTATTTATTCCTTTCTTTAAAATATTTTCCTTGTTATATTACTCATTTAAAATACTGTTAAATAAAACAATTTATATAAAAGCTATTTCCCCTTTCAATAATCAAGCTATACAAGCATTTTCGATTTGGATTTATTTCCACATAATGGTTCATGTAGTTAAGCTTTCCTCAGAATTTTTATAAATATTAACAAGCAAGCCTTTTATCACCAGAAAAGCATTTGAAAAAGACCATTTTCTCTCTTAAATCATTAAGAAATTTTGAGGCATTAAGAGCAGTTTTCACTTTCGAAGTAATGTGTGAGCAAGATATATGCTAATCATGCAATAGTGCAGACAATTTTGAAAAATATTTGTGTTAAACAAAACTTTAGCGTATAACAGACTTATGAAGTCAAGATGAGATATTTTGACGATTTTTGAATTTACCTGGAAGCACGGGAACGGGATATACGTCTGTAAGAAGTGATGACAAAAAATGTAGGATTTTTTTTTCTTCCATGACATTTAATTTTATATTCATGCAGCTTTTGACACCGTTGGATTTATTCATAATTTATACATATATGTTAATATTAGATGAAGCGCGGGAAATTTAAATTTATGCACATGTTAACAAAGCATTGATAAAATTTATAATTTGAATTAATAATGAGTTTCGGAGTTTTTCACGCATTTGTTAAGCCATAGGCTACGACAAACCTGTTCCACCAGAACCTGAATTTTCAATAACGTTTATTAATAGAATTACTTGTTTTAATAATGATCCACTTCAAGCTATCTCTTATTTTTGTTAAATCAATAACCATTATTTTTCAATCCTAACCAATGATGGTCGTATATATATAATCAATTTTTTTCTATCGAACCTTTACTTAACAACAGGATAACCAATCTATCCTGTATCAAATAATAAGTCATAGCTCCACCTTAATTTAAAAAAGGATAAACTTAAGTTCTAAATTTTGTCTTAAACATTTAAAATGCTTCTAGTTAGGTACTCGGGTAATCGGTGTCTCGATTTTCCGTAGGATTTATTTCAATAAAGAGAAAAAAAGTCTCGAAAGAAAAGCCAGCATAAGAATTACCTGTACCAGTCATAGTTCCACCTTAATTTAAAAAAGGATAAAGTTCTAAATTTTGTCTTAAACATTTAAAATACTTCTAGTTAGGTACTCGGGTAATCGGTGACTCGATTTTCCGTAGGATTTATTTCAATAAAAAGAAAAAAGTCTCGAAAGAAAAGCCAGCATAAGAGTTACCTGTACCAGTCATAGTTCCACCTTAATTTGAAAAAAAGGATAAGGTTTTAAATTTTGTCTTAAACATTATAAATACTACTAGTTAGGTGTGTGGGTAATGAGTGTCTTGATTTTCCGCAAGATTTTAGCTCAATAAAGAGAAAAGACGCCCCGAGAGAAAAGCCAGCAGAAAGATTACCTGTACCAGTACCCGTCATAGTTCCACCTGGATATCAAACATAGGAAATGATACTTAAATAATAATGACTACAGCCCATGTATTTAGATATTGATAGGAGGACAGACTTAAAAAAAACTTTCAAGAGAAAAAAATTGCGAAATTACCTGTTCCTGTGCCAGTCATTGTTCCACCTAAATATAAAACAAAAATAGTATGATATGGTGTTTAAAAATTGTATTCTTAAATGAGAATCATATCATGGTGAATTTCGTTCATATTTTATATATAAGGAATGAACTGTAAGATCTTGCATCGGTTACATGAAGAATTAAAATGTGCAAAACACCCTTCTATGACAAATGCAGCAAAGATTACTTTCAATTCTATTCAGAGATTGCACAAAAAAATAAATAAATGACGAAAAATGTTGTGAATCTGCCTGATAAAAATAGGAATCAAGCAAATCAGTTGGCAGACAAATATCTCAACAATATGATGCAAATTTTGTTTGTAAGAAGTATTCACAAATTAATACTTAACTTATAAAGACCAGAAGCAAAGCAAATTGTTGCAAATGCACGATGGATGGATAAAGCAAATAAGTTATGAGAATAGTACTAGTAGCTGTAAAGTTAGGAACGGATAGATCATAATGAAATAATCAGTTACAATATATTTTGATAAAACAATGTACACAAAACATGACAACATTTATGACGACGTCTTTCGATTAAAAAGTGTATACACATTAAGATATCAGATGCAACCAAATTGAAAACATGCTCAAGGAATTGTTTCAAAGAATTTATTTGATTATTGTTGATTGCATGCTTGAAAACAATCAGTCTATGTTATTTAAAATATGTTCAATGTCCCTACCTGATGAACACATATGACAGTACTGGGGACATTGTTCACGTGCAAAAGCGGCATAGGCAGAATTGGTGCAAATAGCTGAACCCATGGATGCACAATTCAATTTGTCAACACATGATCCTGTTGCAAAATTAAAGCAAGCAAAGCAAACATAAAGACCACAGAAAAAACAAGCCTTGATACACAACGCCAAAAGCTATGCGTATGATATCGTTGAAATATTTTCTATAAGAAGTATAAGTCAATCTTGTTTTTATTTTAGAGAAAGTTCTATTCTTGATTTAGTTTAGTGAACAAATAGGCACAAAGCACTATTTAGTATAAACTACGAGTAAACTGGACAAAGTTTCAAGGATGAATAATTATTTCAATCTCATTATTTTATCAGGTATATGAATGTTGAATCTAAATCATATGAAAATGCTAATGATTTCAAGTAAGCCGTATAAAGATGACGGGTTTTTTAATTGAGAAAATTTACAGTGATAAAAGTCGAAGAAAACGCAAAATGAACTCATTAAAGAAATGAATATTGTAAAATCATCAACTTTCGTAGGCCAAATTTTTGTACTTTGATTAAAGCACTAGTTGGGAAGTTTTTGATTTCGCTATTCAAGAGGAAACAATATCTTTTCGTCTTCATGAGAAAAAAACTCGCGGTGAGTGTCTCCTAAACCATGAAAATAAATCCCCATGAAAATTAATGAATTTAGTTAAATTAATCGCTAACAAGCATGGTAAGCTCAAGCTTTAATCTTTAGTTCTTTAGTGTGTAAATGAGAGGCATTTTTTTCAAATTTAATATTGAACTTCTAAAACTTTTTATTTTATTATGTTTGTTTTTAAAATTCAAACTCCATCAAATTAACGAAACCAATTTTTTTTTAATGAGAGTAAAAAAATAAAAAAAATAAAAAAATCACCTGTTCCAGTCATTGTACCACCTGAATATTAAATTTTTAAAAAGTGAATTAAATATTTATTCAGAAATGGTGAGGAATATTTTCTCAGTTTTGATACATTTAAACAAAGAATATTAAAATAAAATCCTAAACGGTTTTCTGCAGATTATATTTTAAGATAAAAAATTGTCCTGTGTAAGAGTTATTGGTAAAGGTTTGTTATTCACCTTAGTTTTCATTTTAAGTTGGCTGGGAGAAGACAAAAGTAGAAAACTATAAATTTTATCCGAATCTCAAGCGTAGTTTTATTATATCCCTGTCTTCATGGTCTTGAAATGTTGCCTAAACGTTTCCAATACGGATCTTAAATTCGACTCATTTACCCAACACTGATTTTGGTAAAAACTGTTTAAAGTTCATAAAAACCAGAGAAGAGACATATGCATTTTGAAAAATATAACCTGAAAACTTGCTTACAAGACATGATTTTTAAAAAACCTGAATGTTTATATTTTGAAAAGGAAAACAAGTCAATCCTTCAAGCAAAGATAAGTTTGAGAGAAATTACCTGTACCAGTCATTGTTCCACCTAAATTATAAACATAAAAGCATTCATTGTTAAATTAAAGTTTTTAATTAAAAATCGTCATGTGTCTATAACTCAAAGTAAATGTTAATGTATCCACCTTCTTGAAATATTACCGAAAGAGTAAAAAGATATACATGTACCTAATGTTACAAATAAAACTTTAAATTTCAACATTTACTAAGCACATCCAGGCGTTTTTTTGTCATAATCAATAGGCTTTTTTTTTTTTTTAAAAAAAAGCTTGAAAATTCGATCAATAAAATTTGGAAAACAGCTTCAAAATTCAACTTAACAACTACATAGTAAGTTTTTTTTTCTGTTTCACAAAACAATTTTTATATTGCTTTTGGAATAAAAAAGACCTTTACTTTAAAACTTAGACCGAATAAATTTAAAGAAAAAAGAATTCACCTGTTCCAGTCATTGTTCCACCTGAAAAACAAACAAAAATATGTGATGGCCATTTCTTAAATAAATAAATAGGTCTGATGGTAAATTGTGCAAATTTCTCAGATCTTCTGATAGGTAGGTTTTTTTCTAAACTTTGGGATACACTTTCCCTAAAAATTTTCTTAAAAATATTTTTTTATGTTTCATGGTGACTTAAGTTATTATACATCATTAGACGAAATAAATTTAAAAAAAATTACCTGTTCCAGTCATAGTTCCACCTGAAAATCAAACAAAAAATATGTGACAGTCATTTTGTTTGATTACGTCTGAGAGATACAGTAGGTAAACAAATTACTAAGATCTTCTGACAAGGTTTTTAAAAAAAAATTTTAAAGTTTGTTATGCATTTACCGTAAAAGCAGTTTCTTAAAGATATTTTTTAAAATGTTCCATGAAAACTAAAGGTAGTGCACAATATTTATACCGAACATTTTTTTTATTTACCTGTTCCAGTCATTGTACCTGAAAATCAAACATAAAATTTGTGATGGTCATTTCTTGTTTGGAAAAAAAACCTGTTAATTTTACCAGTTCGTCTTCAAATATCGCTATTAAAATAACTATTGAAATAATATTATTAACCAATCAATATAAAAGTAACACTCTTAAAACGTACTTGTCATATTTCTATTTTCAAAAATTGTATAAAGTTTTTAAAAATATCTAAGAGAAAAAAAATTGTAAGCTTAGATAATTTAATGAATTTGCACTGTTTATAAATCTATCTCATAAGATAATCTTGATTACCATACCTGTCATTCCACCTAAAAATATGAAAAGGATGCCAAAAATTAATGAGAAAAAATTATTTCTGATATACATAGATTTATAGAATAGGAAAAGAATCTTTTGGAATCTATTTTTTGGATTGGTTAGGGATAAACCAAAGCATATTAAAGAGAGAAAAATGGTCTACATTGGAATGATGATTGCATGGGTTTTTTTTGTAACTGCTAATTATTATTATTATTATTATATTTATAGTGATTCGAACAGAAATCATAATGAAATTTTGAATTCTTTTTCATCAAAGTAAAATAATATTAAAACATTCCAATCATGATATTGGTTTCCCCTACACCTTTCCCTGTATTTAAACTTTTTTGTAAAGTGTGTTGTCAAACAATCAAGGTTTTTCCGTCAGTTGAATAATGAAAATGACTTAAAATGAACAATTTTACTCTATTTGCAGATTTGTAACACAATTCTTGGAAATTTGACCCTTTAGAACACAAAACTTGTCATAAAAAGAAATGTAACTAGACTCAGGAAGTTAAATCTTACAAGTCAAACGTTCCCTTACTGCTAAAGTCTGCATAATAAATTTTGACTCTTTAAACACACTTACACTTGTTGCAGAACTTAGCACAGTTCTTTGACACCCAGGCGCTGTATTGTGGGTCAGTACAGACAGCAGTTCCGTAATTGGCACAGTTATTAATAGCATCAGTACAAGAGCCTACCCAAAAAATTAAAATATGCCACTTATACGTTTCAAAATTTATAATTAATTATTAATTTGGATGTTCTTCTTCTTTTTAAAGTTTAACTCTGTGTACCTGTCATTGTTCCTGGACCAGTCATTGTTCCTGTTCCACCTGAAAATATTAAAAAGGTAAAAAAAAAATTAAATAAATACTGGTATTTTTATTGAAATTGATTACAATTCTTATTTTCGGTTAATTATTCCAACTAGGAAAAGACATGTTACCTATTAGAAATTAAATTTTCGAATAAACTTTTCTTTTTATAAAGTACATTTAACTTTTTTCAATCAGGGTTTGATTATTGTAATAAAATATCATCCTTACCCATTCCACCTGTGCCAGTACCTGTACCTGTACCTGTACCGGTACCAGTACCTGTAAAATTAACTTATTGTAAGATGCTATATCACTTCATATCACTGCTTTTACAACTTTCAAAATTAAGAGAAAAGTTTTCTTAGTATGTGATGATATTGGTAAAAGATAACCGATCCTAAAAGGTCAAGGTCACTTATGTTATAAGAAACCAATGAAAAAATATCCTTTAAAACAGAAACAAAAGAAAAGTTGAAATGCAGGTTTTAATTTTGTGAATCGGATCTTAAACTTCAGAATTGCACCCCACCCCCAATAATTATATTGATTAACTACATGAAAATAATTGTTGCATTTATAAAACCTGCAAAAACATTCACCTACATACAAATACCAAGTAGAAGCTATTCTTATCCTTCTAGAAAGTAAATAGCAAGTTTAAACAATCGAACATAATCAAGTAAGAATATTAATATTATAGGATCATGTAATAAGAGTGGGACATAATAAATTAAATTTATGTACACACCAAAGTGCAGGCTGAATCCCCCATCTCCACCACCACTACTACTAGAACTTGTACCTATATAAAAAGAGAATCTTTGGAACTGACACAAAATCTTGTTCAAAATTAGTCTTATACTCGAAATATGTAAATGAATTTAACATCACTTTCAAAACACGATACAAAAGATGATTTTTAATTAGCTTCTGAAATAAAATCAAATATCTTAGCCCTTCTAATGTTTTTGCATTTACATGTTCAAGCAATGTTTTTTTTTTTTGTCACTTTTAATTTAGACATAAACTGTTGAAACCTACCCCCACACTTATTACAGTAGAGGGCACAGTTCTGTTTGACCCACTGGGCGTAACTGGCGTCAGTACACACGGCTTTTCCGTAATTAGCACAGTTGTTAATTGTGTCATGACAAGATCCTCCTAAAAAAAGTTTTTTCTTGAAATATTGAAATAGTTTTTCTCTATTTTGTGATATTTCATAAGAAATAAACACTCCCTTACCACTCATAAAGGATCCGGAGTGTGAAGTACCGCCGCCCATTTGCACGGGTTGTCCTGTCAATTGAATGAAAATCCTCTATTAGTTAAGGAAGATTTTATTGATTCAAATGAAATTGTTATTTAATTTTTCCAAGTTTGAATAACAAGGTTTATTCTTCCTATTCCCAGTTTTTGAAAATCTGGTAGGAAAAGGTAAGATTTTATATGGGAATAGGTGGAATTATTGTGTAAACAATGAAAACAATAATTACTACGTAAAGATACAATGATCAACAATTATTAATCCTATTGGAATAGAGGACAGGTTCATTTACATTTTAGAATTATAAATCATGCAGACTTCTACGTACTATTAATTTGTGTTTTCACAATTCAACTTGTGCAATGTAATTACATATTATATATGTAAGTATTATACTTAAATGCCAATTCCAAGAGTATGCAAAAAAAAGTTTTTATATTGACTACATGTATTTGAGTTTCAGCAATGCAGATTAATTTTTGTATTTGTAAAAATAAGGTAAAGCATGCAATCTGACACCTTCACACCAAAGTTGGTGTCATATCAAAAATTTTTAATAGTGAAACAAGATTTCTGTGTTATTGTAAATGTCTTTTATTCGTCATTTCGCCGATTCTATCCAAGCTATAACATCATGATTGTACCGAGTCATTATATGGGTCAGATAAAAATCTTTGTCTATCAAATTTCGATCACATTAAATTGTCTTTAGTATTAAATATTTACTGATTTCAGAGAGATAAAAAGACAATTTAGATAGTTTTAAAGTAATTCCCGGATTTCAGATTGTTTAACCCAACATACATGTACAGAGGGTATAAAAAGTATCTAGTGTCCGATCATGAGGTGCATTGTGGAATTAATTTGGAAATGAACAGAATTTCAACAAGAACTTTGGTAGTGATGTAAAAATTACAATTTTGACTTGTTGGGAATAAGAATTTCAGATTTTGGCTAGGTGGGAATAAACCTATAGGCGACATTGTGTTTCTGAGAAAATTTATACTACTTTGTATTACCAGTATGTTTAGTCGAATATAGGCGAACTCGAGACTTAAGTTCAAAGTATGATAATATTATAAAATCTGGAATGCAGTTGCCAAGATATTTGATTCTATTTTTTTTGAAAATGAAAGATACGCTTTGCATTTTGATGAATTTCAATAACTTAAGATTCGTACCACCACCGGAAGTCCCTGTTAGAACAGTTCCACTACCTCCGCTGCTACCACCAGAGGGTTGGAAGTTACACTGTGGTTTTTGACAACAACTGTTTGATGGATCCTGTGCCATGTAACATCCATCAGGGAGGGTGTCATAGTGAGGACAGCTGTGATTGGCCAAAAAAAAAGGATGAATAAATTAAAAACTTTTCTTATATTTTTAAACTGTCTGGTTTTAGATTTCATTATTAAGTTATATGTATATTACTGATATAACTCAAATGTATGGCAAATTACAAAATATGACAAAATATTATATCATTATAAAACCTACATTTCAGTACAGCTGTATTGTCCGCTTGTTCCGTCTTTACAGACACAGTTGTATTTACAGGGTACCTGCCAGGTCTCCCCCTGTCGATGGACGGTACCCTCGTATAGACATCCTCCACCTACAGTAACAAAGTGAAATAAATAGTTTAATAGTATATATCACTTTTAATTCGCGAGAACTTCTTATTCGCGTAATAACGCGAGACAGTGTGCTAGCGAAAAAATAGTTTTCGCGTGTATTAGTATCCCTTAAGATTATACAGAGTAGTAACCACACTTAGTGAAAATTTTGTCTAAAGAGTTAATGTCTACCTCGCGAAAATAAGGTGTCGAGAAAATAAAGTGATCTACAGTATTTCTATTCGGCGAAATAAAATTCATGAATTTTTAAAAAGATTTTCCGAACATTCTGTTTTGTGATTAGTGATTTATTTTATTTCCTTATTGCAATGCATGTTGAAAATACATATTGTCAAAAAGGAATTTTAATTTTAGGAAACAACATCTTATCTTCTCCTGTGGCATTTGCACTCGCAATATTTGACCTTTTACGGATAAACATAAAGTAAGTGAAGCTCCTCCGTTACATAAGCCTGTTATCTCCTTTTGCTATTTTCGGAAGTCTGGGATTGACTGGGACTGGTTTATTCCAAGGTGAGTTTTGTTTTTGTCGTTCGTGACGGGTTATCTATTCTACATGCTCTGGTGTCATGGAGTTTACATGTACGAAGCAAGCAGGTTAAAACAAAAGCCGAACTGCATTGGTAGCAATTGCGCCCTGTTTTACGGAAACCTGCTTTTGCATCATACGTATGAAACAGAATTTATTAAAAACTGAAGAACTCTCTTGCTTTGGCCATCATTTTGATAATGATATAAGCACGACGATTTATCAATTAGCAATATTCATTAACTTTCATACATAAATTAATTTGATATATCCCTCTTAAGTTGAAATGAAAGACACCACAGAAACTGAAACATCTGTTCCATATTTGAACATTAACCAGTTAAAGACTTTAATGACAAACCAAAAACAGAACTTTTTGAAAATTTTTCTATCATCAACTTCCCTAATATGTAACAATATACTCTTAACACATGGACACATGGGGTTTATTGCTTTCAGTTGATTCGATATGTAAGAGCAAACTCTATGCAAGAACAATGTTTAAAATAAGACATGCTATTGACAAACAATTTAATGTGACCTGAATTTAAACAGTCTCGTTAAGGCCACATTTTGCATCTTAATGTGGTCAATACAATGGCCTATTTAGTAGGTACAATCAATGGTTACGTCGAATGTTGACTAATATTTTTTATACAAATTGTTATGGAGGACATTGTTTTTAGACCGAGTTGTCTGCGAATATTCCCGTTGGCCCGACCATGAAATGGTGTACACGGCGGTTAGGGGTGTTTACTGTTCCATTGTAACTGATCCAAACTATGTTTTAGAGGTCCATGATTGCTCTGCATGTTTGTTATCTTCCTATTGTATTCACCTGCCCTTAGAATTTATATTTCTTCTTCAAGATTACCTCTATAATTCTAAATATGCATTAAACATAATATGCCATGCCAATTTCTATAGGAATATCATGCTAAATCAAGAAATATAAATCAAAATAAATTGAGTTAAACTTTCAATTACTTGTCTGGAGAAATACCATGTCGCCCACGCAAATGATCAAGATAAAACTCTATTTTCAAAATGTATACATGTATTTTGTTTGTTTTTAACGTCCCTCTTGAGAATATGTTGCTCATATATGGAGACTCTACCATTTGCCGATGGAGAGCTGCAAATGTCTAATACTAATGGCACTCATAGCCATTGAGCAGTGACGAATCTTATTCGTGCTAACTCCTACTGCGACACGGGACCTCTGCGTCGGTTTATGCTGTCTCATTTGAACGACCAGTCTCCACGTTAAACAATGGGATTCGAACTCGAAACGTAAGGATTGACTCCTTACTTCGCGACGCTAGAAGAGATGCTCTTTTGTAAATGAAAATAATACAATCACCCCAAATAAAAAAAATGTTAAGAATGAAAAAAAAAACAGCTAAACTTGAATAACTACACTGAACAGTTATTTTAAAAAACCTATATCCTACCTGCTTGTCTTTTTGTGATGTGCACAGTCCTTCGAACTCCTTGGAGTTTCTCTGAAGCGACTATTGCAACGCATAAAATGGCAAATAGAAATATCCTATTCATTTTTGCGAACACAAACTTTTCCGTGATTCAAGGCTAGGATGTCTACGTTTGTGTTATCGGCCCAGTGTTGCACCGTCCCTTATATACAGGTGCAGACGGCTTCCTAGATAGCCGGAATGGTGACGCAATGCATTTGTGCTGATTCTTACAGAATGGTATCAGGTTAAATTAATTATTTAAAAGCCAAATTTAAAACAAATCCATTCGTGTTATCCCAGTGTTTACCTTCCTAGGCTGGACCCATGACGTTTTCTCCGATAAGATTAAGTCCATTTTTATTCATCGTGACCATGACAAGTACTATATGTCTCAGTTTCAGAGATGAAAATTTATTTGTTTGGTTTTGATCACTTTGAGAAATTGTCAGTCTTATTGTAACTCCATCAGTTGCCGGTGGAAGGCAGAAACTTGAGACCTGTTCTTTGCACGATTGAGCAGTGGAGGATTTTTTTGTGCCAGCAACTTCTCCAAATAGACTTCGGTCTCCACAAAACGCAGTGATTTTTTTTAGTCCTTACTTCGCTGACCATGTGTAAAACAATGCATATGGTATTGGAACGTTATAGTTTTTTTGCAAAATATGATTAACCTTTTACCCACACAATGTAATACAATATTTACATAGATGTATTTTATCTTTGTCTTTGCACAAATGCAATCAAACTATTAAAATTATTCTCAAGTAATGTCACAACTTCTATGAAATTTCAAATGATCACATATTGTCAACCAAATTATACAAACTAATGCCAAAAATCTATTTAAACTTTTTTCTTAGAATTTCATTTAGTTATATTTAATACTTGTTAAAATAATCAGATAACTATAGAAGTTGTTTTGCCTATAACCACACGGTGAAAATATTACTACGTTATGATGTAGTTTTGCCCGATCATGACAAAGAGCACACGGCAGATGAGACCGGTCAACAGGGGATGCTTACTCTCCCTTGGCAACTGCTCCCGTCTTTGTTGCTTTTCATTTGGTCCCTGTTTGCGTTGTTCTAAATTCGTATTGTTTTATGGACTTTAAGTTTGAATACTGTTCGTTACCTCTCTGTTTCAATGAAACAACTATTTATTTCTGATGGTGGACATTCAGTCCCCGACGATACTTGTCGTTCGGTACATATTCATTCAGGAAAAGTACATAGCATAGTGAAAAGATACTGGCAGACGCGTGACCGAGTATAAAAAGGCATCTCTCCATCAAGTCTATAAGGGACACAGATTACTGGGGAATTGGGTTCATTCGGTGTTGCTCGGATAATTTTCAGGGATATTAAGTATACATATATATACTATGTGTGCAGATTCCAAGTTTTGATAAAAATACAACAGTTCATACATAGATTGAATGCAAAGTTTTATATTAGAGATAAATTTGAGGATTCCTTTTCCGACTTCATGTGTTTTCCCCTCAAATGTTCTGTCACAAACTGTAAAACCTTCGACGTTTTGATTACAAACTCTTCGTTTTCTTTATCCTACTGCACAGAGCGCCTATATCAAACCTTGGGAAAATTTGAAAAGCAAAGTTTGTAATGTCTACATTATAGAATGTACCCTTCGTATGTTTATTTATGTTGGTGGAACCATGGGTTATCTTAATTAAAGAATATTGGTGCACAGATTTCAAATTAATAATAGAGGCCAGCACCAAGCTAACCTAAACAAAGAAATGGTTACCGTCATACTAAAAGCCTATCAATGAGTACACCTTTCTTAAGACGAGAAGAATATCGGATTAAATAAACTATGCACGGTAGCAATTACAATGTCGGTAGTGTTGGAATCTTTCATGCTCACAAGGCAGCAATATGAATGTAATGGGACTTTATAACAGTACAAAAATACGACAGCATAGCCATGGACATTGCTAAATGTACATAATAACTTGCAATATACCATTTTCGCCTGCATATTGGGTTTATGTCTCCAAAATGATTCGATACACAAGAGCATGCCTTATATATACATGCATGTACGATCAGTTTTCAAAATGACTTAATTAAGCTATTACAAACAAATGATGAAGCAAGGATATCAACAATCTTGTTATCATTTCGCATGTTTCATTGTAGATTCAATGATATTATCAGCAAATAAAATCTATCATTAGGTCAAATGCTGATTCATGTTTTTCATAGTAATAGTTGGTCCATAATATACCCACTGTATTTTCTACGGATTTTTTTTTCGCTTATCCGAATATGACCAGGAGAACACAGTGGGTGTTACTGGTCGATAAGGGATGGTTACTTCTCCATGACATCTGATCCTACCTCTGATGTTTTTGGAGGTCCAGATTTGTTGTATGAAAATGGACTTTGAGATTGAAAACAGTTCAATATCTCCATATTTCACTGATTCTCCTTTCATATGTATCAATCTTGAAAGAGACTCATATTCTTTTATGTAAAAATCTTTTGCTGTATTTAAGGCGTCTTGTCAACGTATGGTTTTAATGTTATTTTATATTATCCTAATATTTTTTTTTCTTTTGCCTCGATCTCTCTATCACCAGATTCAAGAGTAGTGACGAGATTTCGAATTTCGCTTACTTCCTTCTTCCTTAGTTGAAAAGATAAGTTCATATGTTGTAAAGATAATCCGTCTCAACGTTCAACTTAACTTCCGAATCATTGGCAACTTATACGGTGAATAATTAACATTATTGATGTATGAAAGTCGAATAGATGTTTATTATTCCGTAAATTAAAGTCAAAAGATGGACATTTTATTGGGAAAAGAGGTCCGAGGAAAAAGCCTTTCACCTCACTACCTATGAAGTTAGAGCTTGATCTAAATATACGCACAGTGAAATGCAAATGCATTAAGAAAGTTTAAAAATTAAGAATATAGTTTTAAAGAATAGATAATTCACCAAAAGTTTGGAGTGTACCTTAAATAAAACGTTCAAATTAGAAATTTAAAGACTTATGGATAACCTGGAAATGAGACTGAAAAGTGACCTCATAACGTGCTGTAATGGACAAGACCTATTCTATTTTATATATTTTAAAAGTATTGCTTATATCTAAGATAAATATTTCGACAAAAATTTTAAAATAATGGTATAAGTACAATATTTTTCCGGTATTTTCTGATCATGACAAGGAGCACACGGCGGGTTTGACCGGTCGGCAGGGGATGCTCACCCCTTCATGGCTTCTGATCCCAACTCTGATCCTTTGGAGGTTTGTGTTTGCTCTGCTCCTCTTTTGTATTGTTTTATGGACTTTTGAGTACTATACAATTATTGCTGTTTTTTGAGGTCAATACAATGATTTAGCCATCTGAGGAGTACAATATTCACCGAGCCCGAAGGGCGAGGTGAATATTGTACTTCGAAGATGAACCAAATACAAGAGAGAAGTCGAATTAAAATGTACATAAACCTTACCAGTCGTATCCATTTGACATGTTTTTTTTATCAATTTTAGTTGCCACGAAAAAACATATAATGTCATTCTTTTTTATAGGATAGATTTTGAAAGGAAGGAGTATTATCAGGGAAAACTGACTGCCAAAAAGTAAAAATTGTTGTTCAGTAAAAGTATTGTAAGGGGGGGGGGGGAGGTCCCTGCATCCCCTCTTACCACCCTCACCCGAAAATATATATTCGCTTATGTTTTGTTCACATGAAAAAAAAGTCATAGTCGTTTAGATAAAAGCCATCCAAAACAATTTGTATCAATTTGGAATTTCTCAATCTATTTTTAGATCAATGTAGAGGAAATAAATCCTTGTATTCACCTGGAACGTCACGTTCAGGTCAATACA
>PRKT01000232.1:588716-613973 GCA_003671525.1 Saccostrea glomerata
AAAACACAATCTGAAACCACAAAAGTACATATTTTTCTAAAAGTCTGTATCTGTGTTTACCAGGTTGATTTGCAGATGTTCCGTTTCCGCTTGTGGTGCTCTGAGCAGCTACTGTTGTCTGAGATGCCTGGGCAGCGGTGGATGCCTGAGCATTGGCCGTGTCAGTTGTTTGAGTGGCAGACTGAACAGTGGCCGTCATAGGTGGTTCAGTGGTAGCCTGAGCAGTGGTAGGTGGTTCAGTGGTAGCCTGAGCAGTGGTAGGTGGTTCAGTGGTTGTGGTGGGTGTCGTAGTGGTAGATTCAGCAGTCGTTACTTGTTCAGTGGTAGCGGCAGCGGCGGTTGTGGTGGTGGCTTCTTCAGTGGTAATCGCAACAGTGGTGTCAGATTCTGTGGTGGTGCTAGCACACACAACTTTGAAAGAAGAATAACATTGATTCAGTGAAGATATTCAACGTATGTTGTTTGCGTTTGAATTTATACAACGTGACAAAATTCCTGTCTCATTGGTACATATAGTTCTTGAAATTCTATTCGGAAGTGCATTATTATTTGAAATATGAATAATGTCATTTTTGCCAGTATGAATTTTTTTTCCTGTTAGTGTAAATCAAGTTGACACTAAATAAGTTCTGACAAAGCAAGCAACATTATTGCTTTGTTAATGTATTCTGTAATAAGTACAAGAAGTTGTTTTCAAAATTCTAAAAAAAAATACTTACATTCGTAGAGCACTAATGAAGAAATTACACAAACAAATAAAACTAGTCGTGGCAACATCTTTGGAACTGAAAAAAAAATGAAATATGTCTGTTAGACTTTTGAAACTTTTAAAAAACACTTCTATTATTTTCATCGTCTTGTGGCAGTCACGAGTAGACTCATGACCCTTGACGTTGTGACAAAGACGAGTGGGCCCAGGACCTTTGGTGTTGCCAAAACCATGTGTAAGCTAAGGGTCCCTGATTTTGTGACAGCCATGAGTGGACTCAGAACTTCTGACGTTGCGACAGCTACGAGTATCTTCGGGATCCTCGACATCTGAGGATTCAGATACACGTAGAGAAATAACTGTTATTTCAGTCCCATACTTGACGCAGAGATGCATCTTAAATAATGGCAGAATAAAACTTAAAGATAAAACTACTGATGCAATGAAAGACTCGTAACAGCGGCTACATCTTCGACAATCAAGTGTCCTTAGGTGGACATGAGTTGATATGAATTATAGATGGTAACACCATAATCTTTTCGCAAAAGTGAAAAATTGATCACTAAGTACCTAATATTGAAAATTTTCGGTCCCCTTGGAAGGGGATTTTGATGTTTCATACTCAGAGATCCGTTTTACAAAAGAACTTACGACAAAGACCCAAAACTTTAGTTGGTTGTAAAATTTTGAAAATTTTGCCAGGATAAAAATAACTTGTTAAATTATTAAACGATTAAAACCATTTTCAAATAAATGTAAATTCAAAAGTGATAAGCAGAATTCAATTTGGTCTCAGACGTAAGTTCTTTCGGTAAATGGGCTGCTGACGTTTATCCACTCAATGTTACAGACATACATGCAGAAGGCAAATAATCTTATTGATAAGGTGTCACTGTGAATTGTGGATTTTAGAAGCTACTGATGAAATAATCATCATATTTTTCCACACTATTGAAATTTTCATATTCCTAGCATAGAAGAACACGATGTTTCCGTCTTTCCGAATCCTGTATTTACACAGGCACCTGAAGTATGGATAATACCCCCCCCCCTTTTTTTTTAATGAAAAAAAAAAATGTAAGAGTGTATAATATCTCGAAAATATAAAATTTCCCCGTCAAACACATCTATATGTCGTTATATGCAAGCAGATTGTACTTTTTCTCACGTTTAAAGAATGGCCCTATTCGGTATAATATATTTTATTATACCGGATAGGGCCATTCTTTAAACGTGAGAAAAAGTACAATCTGCTTGCATATAACGACATATAGATGTGTTTGACGGGGAAATTTTATATTTTCGAGTTATTATACACTCTTACATTTTTTTTCATTAAAAAAAAGGGGGGGGGTATTATCCATACTTCAGGTGCCTGTGGTATTTATTCACTCAGTATTACAGATATGCATTTTTAAAAAAATAATTTCAAACATTAAATGTGAAGAAACAGTAAAAAAAAGTTTTTAGATCAAACTTTCAAATTTACTTTTTAAAATTATAATCTTTGGTGCTAAATGATGGCCTCTTTAGGTATACAACTTCTTATGACACAACATTTTTATAGAATTGGAGAATGTTTCCAACTTCTTAACGATTATTTCAATTTGCATACACCTTTTTGTGTTTGTTTCAAAAATAAATTTGTTACTAATAAATTTTTTTTACCGAAAACTTGCATGGCGAGCTGTCCGTTCAATATAAATAATTTAATTTTACTTGTAACACGTGATTTGATTGGATAAAAGATTTTATCCATTTTGTATAGACGTAACGTCAGGAATTGCTACTAATAGGAAATAATACGCTTAATCCGTTTTCAGCTTACATTTTTAGTACAGTCTTGATTATAAACATGTAGTGTCTTATATGAAAATAAAGCATTTTTTAACACCAATAATGTTGTAACAAAAAGAAGTATTATTACAAGGTATGCACACATTGACAGATTACTGTATTCCGGAATAACGTCAATTTTTGCCTTGTCCCGTTGTAACAGAAAAATAGCTTCAACAGAGTTTATTCTAGAAAAAAATTGAAAAATCTTCTCGCATCTGTTTGATATTTTACAGGATCGTTCTCTTGCATCATATTTAGACATTATATGTTTGTTGACAACCTTTGTTAAGAGAATAGATACCCACATCCTTTGAAATAAAAGTCCTTTAAGATGTCCCATTCAACGAAAATTTAGTGTAACGCATTTTCCATGGTGAAAAAAGAAAATTTTGTCGGTAAAATTTTCAAATTTGAATTGACATACAACGAGTACTTTTAAACAACAACTTGTTCCAAAAAGATAATGAAAATTTTCTATGCGCTAAGGTATTTCATCAAACATAATCTGTGTCTTGCAAATATGTCCTGCTGCGTAAATGACGCCATGTCAAATATATATTAGTTAATAGCTTGTTGATTTATTCCGAATTCAAGAGGTAATATTTATTAAAATTTATATCAGTGGAAAGTACTGAGAAATTACTTTTGATACATATAGGTTTTATCAGATCTTACCGGTTAATAAGAAAATTACAAAAGAATCGAAATGTCTTGCGGAAATGTCCCCAGCTACTTAAAATGACGTCTGACGTTGTAAGAATGCACGATTTGGGACATACGTCAATTCGCATTTCCTATTAATTTATTTGCGTATTGTTGTACACTTCATAAACAACATGTTAATCTTTAATTATCACCTCTCTGTACCCTTAAATTGCTTTTTCTGTTGATTTTTTTTATGATCACCAAAAAACGATTATCGCATACAAATCTATCTAACTTTCAATTCATGCAAGTGCAGAATTTTCTTTTCATATGCAAGAGAGAAAACAATGATAGTCATATATGTAGAAAAATAAAAATACAGCGTAATTTGTTTTCATGATCTGCTTTATCGAAAAAAGTATATTTACCCAAGGTTCTGTCAAAAAATTACTATTAATAATTACATGTAATTTTTTGAAAAAATTTAAACACTGCACGTAAACAATTCATATTGACGTCGTTTTGACGTTACAACGTTGACTAGCAATTCCTGACGTTGCATCATATAACATAACTTGCCTACGTCACAATGAGTTACGTCAAAAAACGTATTACTCCGCTTGACGTTACTTTTAAAATTTAATCAATGTGAAGCCTTATTCTGGGGGAAAATTGTCTCATTGTCTGCACTGAAATTAAACTGCGGTTTATAAAGCGTAAACTGTCCCAAGTTATGTTATGTCGTATAATATAAGTTGAAATAAGCTTCATTCCTTAAATAACTAAACGTACCTCTAGCTAGTAAGGATAGTCGCTACGATCTTGAAGGAAGCTCTGAATTTTCAAACACATTTTTCAGTTCTAATTCCTAAGTTCGCGAAAATATATTAATGTTCAAAATATATTCATATTTTAGTATTCACAGAAAACTGCATAAACGTACATCTCTAAAAAATAATGTGCATAAACTATAGAAACGTTTTACAAAATTTGAACCACTTATAAAATTTTACTCATTGATCAATAAAACAAATTTTTCAATCATCAAACATCATACCTGTAAGGCTGCTCTGATCTGAAAAACAAATGACGATTAATTTTGTTGAAGAGCATCTTGAGTTTAATTCATGGAAACTTGATACTATTCAGATGTTAATTCAGGGGAATCATTTTACATCTAGGCACTAGTACGAAGAAGTACTGGCAGCCAAGTATAAACAATAATTCACGAACCAAACAAACTCTATTGTTTAAAGAATTTAAAAAAATTACAGTTTAATGTTTTGGAAGACTTTCATAGAATTTTTAGTCATCGAAATATAAAACAGATAATTACATAGAGTTATGTACATTTCAAAGAAATTTTCGGTAATCATGTAAACGCACTGGAAATCAAAATCAACACGTAAATTTTTGCACCTTGGTGAAAACAAAGTTCTACTGAAATCGGGCCACGATCTAAGAAAGTGTACATGTTTTCATGTCTTTTATTTTGGGTGGGAGGGGGGGGGGGTGTTATCTTTTTATTTATATATTTTTTGAATAGATAAAAAAGGATAACAGACACCCTGGGATCAAGAAATAGACTGACTGTAAGCTGAAGTAAAAAAATAAGTTAGAAGATGTTAATTTTTTTTTAATTTTACAGATTGATTGTATGTTGTTTAACGTCCCTCTCGGGAATTTTTCACTCGTATGGAGACGCCACCATATGTAGAACTGCAAATTTTTGCCCTATATTAGGCACTTAGGGCTATTGAGCAGAGAGGGATGTTTTTCGTGCCAGCACCTATTGCAACACGGGATCTCGGTTTTTTCGGTCTCATCCGAAGCCCCGGTCTTTACGTCCCTCGGTTGGATTCGAACCCGTAATGTAAGGATCAACTCCTTACTTCGCGACTCTGTCAGTCTGGAGCAGACGCCTTAACCACTGCGCCACATTCGCGGGCGACTAATTTTGCAGATATCAGGAGATTTTTAACATTTTTATTCTGGACTATTTGATGTCTACACCTATTCAATTGAATAAATTTTTGACTTCTATGGTACCTCATCCCGGGGATGAAGCAGATATAGATTTAAGTTATAATTTTCTAAAAGTTTATTATAAAAAGAAACTGTATAATTTTTAAATGTTTTTAAAATCGTTTCCCTTTCTTATGAATGCTCTTTATATTAATTTTCGAGTGTCAGGTCATTAAAAAAAATACTCATTTTGCAAATGAAATGCCCGAAATTTTGATCTTAATATAATATTAAGACTGTTCTATGAATGAATGATTATGATTACCGTACAAGACATGGAATTAACTAAGAATGCACGTTTTACAGCTAGAATATTCACCAGTATCAGATTATATCTATAGATAATCAGTTTTTGTCGTCATAAAAGCTAGATCTTTATCGCTGTCAGGAATGACATGGATACCCAAAACTTGTTCTAATTACGAATGGGAACGATTAAAAATCACAAAAAAATGTAAATGAATTGAAATTTACTAAGGGTTTACGTGTTATTTATGTGACGGTATATTGGCATGTGTTCCGTATCCATATCATACATTTCTTTATACAAAGTTATGATCAGTATGCAACTCAAAATTTAAAGTTCCTACTTAAATTTCATTTTATATTTGTTATTGACAAAGTTAGATAAGATCTGACTGTACATATAAAGTACAATGCAAAAGCAATTTAAAACATCTTTTAATAAAATTATGCACCTAGTGCATGTTCCCGTTTACAAAGCAAAACTCTTCTAAGGCTACAGATAGTTTGTGCACCTCCATTCTTATACATATAAATTCTCGTTATTATGAGAAAGTTTGGTATTCACCAACTATCTCCTAAATACGAGAAAACTATGTGTATGTCGAAATTTTATATATGTTTATAACTTCAGTCTTCATATAAATGAAAGGATTTTTTTCCTTTTAAAAAATAAAATAAATCGTCTTTTCTTAAAAATATTTTGGGGCATTTCTTTTAATTAAACTTGTACATACATGCACGAGTCTTAATTTTTATTCTTTTATTTTAGGTGGTTTCAATGTTAAACAACAATTTGTGATAAGAAGTGGTGTGCTTCTGATTTGGGGGAGTTTGCACTTGCTGGGGCAGTATTAAATCAGATTTTCTTGCAGATTTATTGTTTTACACTGTATACTTAGCAAGATAATTACATATATTAGATGACCTAAATTCCAGTGGTGTGGAGGTCGATTTTGATGAATTTACTTATATGCATTTCTAATTTTTTTTTTTTTTTTGAATCTTAAAACATTCAAAACTTTTATAGATTCACAGAGTCTGAACTAATAAATGCAAATTAAGTAACACCTAGGACAATCTTTGATTTAAATTAAATACCCGTCAAGATCACGGGGTGACTTTGGAGGTGGGGAGCCGAGGTTAAGTGGGTCCTCAGAGAATGCAGTACTCCCAGAGAGTATTGTCAATACTGTTTTTTAATTTAAAGTTGATTATACATCTTTAATCATTCTTTTACGATCACAATTCAAAGAAACTATGCATATCATTCACCCATCATTGAATTTACTCTGTTATCTTGTATAGAATAAACTCCCTTGCCAAAATATAAATACATGAAATTTATTTTAATTAGAATAAATTCGACCTACTGTTTGCAGAAAAGGACTAGTTTTGAGTCTATGAAGATTATCGAAACAAATTACTAAAAAATATTTCATTAAAAAACCATCCATGTTCAAATTATTGCAATTGTTCAATACTGAGAATTATAAGGATATGTGTAACCTTGGTAAATATATTTATTATAGCTTGAGGCGAAGAGGTGATCTTGTAATCCGATAATTGTATGTTTTCCATTACTTTTTTTGTTTGTTCTGTATTCATTACTATCATTTTTATACGTACACATTGTTCTCCTGTAAATTATCCACTTCTGTAGTGAAACTGTTTGTATTATTTTGTACTGATAAGCTGGAAAGCTTAAAGTTACAATAAAGAAGAAGAAGAAGAGTCTGACTGTAATGTCTCACATAGCACCCCGAGGACAGAACAAAGATTCGCAAGGGTTCAAACCCCTTAATTTTCGGACAGAACACAATAAAATTTGAGAGATCAATAAACTTTCACGGGAGAGAGTCTTCCAACTATCTCCACCTTCCTTCACATGTTTAGGTGTATAGGTACACAAGGAACAGACTCGTAAAAACGGTTTCAAAGGGGGGATTTTTCAAAAGTGCATATGTGACAAGCAAAGGTAAAAAGACTAAAAACTTTCAAACACAAAAATTAATCATTTCAGTAAAGGAGATGGTGTTGGCGTTGGACTCTTCTCTAACTTTTGTTCTGTTGTGAGGTTAACTCTCCATGATCCATCCCCACCCTACCCCCAACCCCGGAATCACCACAGGTTATATTCTATTTGATCATTCTCTATCAATAACATTTGGGTCCATATCAATATAAGAACACTCCCATCCCTAAATAAAAATCAAATTTACAACAAACTCCGTAACATTCATTAAGTGATTTACGTTTGCCTAGCCTGCAGAATCCGTGCAACAAACCGAATAGTGTGTTTTGAATGAAATGATAGTTAGGCCTAATACATGTACGTGACTTTTGTTGAAATTAAAAATAATATCATCAAATTCTTAAAAGATACCAGCGGATATTTAAAAAATCAAAGAATCCCGCTAACTCACCTTTTCTGTGTCTGTTTCGTTGTGACGTCACTGAAATTTCAAAGACGTCCCACGTGATAGAGAAATCAGCATCACTTGTAGGTTTTGAATATTACGAAAGCCTATTGGGGTCCATTTCCACTAAAATAAAAAAAAGGAAATAAACGGGGAAAACGTGGTGTGAATAGGTGGGTGTTATAAATATACCGGGTATAACTCAATAAAGGCGTATTCACTCGAAAAAGGCGTATTCACGCGAAATTAAAAGACATTATTACGGCTTTATAACACGAAGTCCAAGGTGTCTTTATTCCTAACCTTTCAAAGACCAGTAGCAACTTTTTAAAATGTTGGGAAGGGATTTTTAATTGATTCAGTCTTGTTAAAATATTTTCTTATTAATTGTTATATTTGCAGTATAAATAGTGTCCATGTTTATTTTTATTATACGCTCGCTTGAAAAGTGTGTGTGTGGGGGGGGGTAATAAAAAATATTTACATTTGCAAATGTTTTCCTTTATATAAAACTACTGAAAGCAAGCGTTTTTATTTAAGCATTGAATTCATATTTTTGGATGTCTTCGGCCCTATAACACACCTGGCCGTGCCGACAAATTGAATACCGCGCGTTAGCGCGGTATGATTATTTGTCGGCACGGCCAGGTGTGTTATAGGGCCGAAGACATCCAAAAATATGAATTCAATGCTTATATTTACATTCTCTTATTTTCCTTCTTCATAATTGCTTATTTCGTTAATCTTAAATGTGAATCTATTGCCTTTCAAAACTGCCGTGGTCAATAGATGTAAGAGCCGATTGTGACGTCAAATGACGTTAAAAGACGTTGCAACGTTAGATAACGCAAAAACTTTATTGCGAGCAAAAAAGTGAAAAATTAATTTTAAACGCATATTACATTAATTTTTACGTTCATTGTTCAGGTTTATAGTTTTTCATTAAATTTGAATAAAACATTTTACATATTGGTTTTCCTAGAGTATTGAAAATGTACATAGTTCCGACTGTGTATTCTAGCGCGCAGTGACAAGGTTTCGCGTGCGTTATAGAAATTTGAACGTCGTGGATTTCTAATGAATTTCATAAAGAAAATTACACTGAATGTAAATATAACTGTATAAATACAGGTACGGGGTCAAAAGGTCATAGATGTTCGTATGGATAAACGTTCGACATAATTTCTCAGTGACGTCATAAAGGGTCGACGCGCGTTCAGTGGATTACATACATTCCGTTGGGTTTGAAAAATAATGCATTTCACACGTTAAAAGTCACAATCAGGCAAATTTAAAGTATGAATAAGTCACAAATGTAAATATAAGTAATAAGGTATCATTTTTTGAGTTTTATTGGGTTTTACATCCCAATAAACTCAAAAAATGATACCTTATTTCTTAAAAAAAAACAATGACTTTGCCATTATAATCGGGAGGTGTTTATTTCATTTAGTGAGCTCACGCAGTGCCACCATGTTCAACTCCAAAAAACTTTAAGTGATTAATTTCAATTTCTGGAATTTATCTTAAAGATGATATACTTCAAGATATCTTAGCTGCAATCAAGAAAGAGTGTCAAACTTTTTTTTTATTTTCCCCGGGATTTAAGTACAATACTTATGATTAACAGCTTCAAAACCTTGAAAAACCAAAATATTGTAAAAATTTTATTAAAAATGCAAAATTTTGAATTCTGAACTTTTTGGTACATAGTTATAACCCGTATATAATTTTCACCCTAAAATTAGGGTGTTGCGTTTCTATTGACTGTGAGTATATATTATTGGGAATGTGAAGATATAGGAGTTATCGTTCTTCACCCTTGTATTCTCTTTGGACCGTCCGCTGGCAACTAGCAGGGACCTATATATTACAGTATATAGTTCCCTGCTACTAGTATATCATCTTTTTGTCCACGAAACCTGTCAATTTTTTAAAAAATTTCAACTTGCCCATAACTTTTTAATGGTTGGTGTTAACTAGTGCTTTCATATTTCAGATATTTGCGTCTTTACGATAAATACCTTATGTTATGACAACTTATTTGACTTCTTAAATCTTGACCTTAGAGTTTAGCCCCGCTTGACCACAACTTTTGAATAATTACAAATGTTTACTTCTTGACCAGGCTTTTCCTTGGGAGCCAACATTTTTAACCTATTGATCTTAATTGACTTTAAAGTTTTACCTAGTTAGCAGAAACGTCAACTTTGACCATATATTTTGAATGTTGGATACAAAGGTATTCAAGTGCTTTCTTTGTGACAAGACCTTTCTTTTGGTACCAACATTTTCTCTTATCTTTAGACCTTGACCTCTGAGTTTAACTGACTTAAAAAAAAGAAGAAATACTTGAAACTTGCCATAACTTTTGAACAATGATTGCTAGGAATTCCTTGTGCATTTGTGATAATAAAGTTCTGTTTATGTCCCCCGTAATAGAAGGGTGTATAATTATAGCATTTACCCTGTCTGTCCATCTGTCTGCCTGTTTGTCCATCTGTCTGTCTGTTTGTTAATAAAAACTTTAACCTTGCTAATAACCTTTTGGTCACCCTTTGTGGGGCCTTGGCTTTCATATTTCACTGGGGTATTCCTTCTGACAAGACTTTTCTTTGCATACCACTAAATTTGACCTCTTGACCTTGGAGTTTGACCCACTTTCACAAAAAATAGAACTAGGGTTTTCATATTTCACAGGTGTACTCCTTGTGAAAAGACTTTCCTTTGGGTACCAACAGTTGTGAGCTTTTGAAGTTGACCTTTGAAGTTTGATTTGCATTTGAGAAACTTCAACCCTTGCCATATAAAGCTGTCACATTGGAGCCTCATTTATCCGGACGCTTTGGTTCCTTGAATTTGTCCGGATATGGAAAGCGTCCGGATATCTGAATTACCAATTAAACAAGACAATGTAACATTAAAAATTCTGTTCCGATGAAATTAAGTCGTCCGGATACTGAAGCATCCGGATATCCTGGCGTCCTGATATCTGAAGGTCCACTGTATTTGGGGGCATCAGTGTATTACATACACACATTGTTTTTTTGGTACCATGCACATTTTTGAACTCCTTTAGGAGAGATGATACAAAATATTGATGCCAGGACTCAGGACTTTTATATATTTCTGTGCCTATTTTGGTTGCAAATAAAAAATTTCTAAAATATTATAGGGACATGCATGGACACAGTTTTAGCTGAAAATTTACAAACTTATTTTTCAATTTTATTGATTATGAATACCTACCTTAGATTTTTTTTTAATGATTATCAAAAATTTGAATCTCATCAGTTGTCAAGACACAAGACAGATTTAGAGCTCTAAACCTTTGTTATGTAAACAAGGCCTGTGTCATATTTTGGTTTAAATAGATTAAATATATTAATATGCAGCTTTTAAAAAAAAAAAAGAAGTTAATTCTAAATACAACTAGACAGTTTCTAGTGATTTACTGAATCTTGTTTTGTTATAAATATGATATTTTCTATATGTAAACAAAAACAATGCATGAGCCTTGTTTACATTATGAAAAATTCTAAATTCTGTATCTCCTTTGTAAATCAACAAATGAGGTCCAATTTTTGCTGATCATTTGAAAAACGTTAATTTTATAGGAATGATAGACATTAAAATTGTTTTTATTTAAATACAATGAAGCGCATTGAAGTGGTAAAATTTTCCATTTGCGTCGATGAAACGTTTTGAATCATGTTTTGGACGTCAATTATAACATAATGACAAGCCCATTTCTTTAGAAACGAGAAAGAAATATTCGTCGTAATGTTTAAGGACACCCCACTTTCCGCGACATGCAAAATGAGTGTCACTGAAATGAAGATTTTCAAATAAGAAAGAGCTATATATAGAGTCCTCGCTTCTTTAAAACATGCATTGCAACGAATTTGTGTACATAATTATGATTTTATCATGTTTATTGGAGTTAGCATAACACATGTATCAGTCGAACACGCGCTTACTCGGTGTTTATGTAGACCGTCAATTTGATTGGCTATCATATTTATCGAATACCAGTTCCACAGGTATTCGATTGAATCATTTGACCGATTTTTCCTTTGTAAAGAAATGGTCGTGTCTAAAGATCGCTCAAAACGTTCCATCCAAACGGAAAATTTTACCACATCAATGCGCTTCATTGTAAATTGAAACTGTGTTCATGTCCCTTTAAGACATAGTAAACCTTCTATGATTCTATCTTTCTGCAACTATCCTTCTTAATCTATACAAATATTTTTCAATTTAAATACCTTTATTGTTAAACTTCAAATGAAAAATTAAGAACTATGCAGCGAAACTTGTTCATTTTACTCAAAGTAACATGACTCATGTTTTTTGTTTGTTTGAGTTTTTTTTTTGTTTTTCACAAATGTTTATTTGTATTCTCTGTCCTTAACTTGACCTTTGAGTTTGACCTACATTTACAAAATATTCAGATTGTCCATCATTTTTGAACAGTTGATTTTAAGGTCTTTAATTCATATTTCACTTATATATTCCATGTGACAAGACTCCTTCCTTTAATTGGTACATGTAGCAATATTTTTGACCTCATGAAACTGCATGAATATGACCTATATGAACTTTTGCCAAAAAACTTACATTGGACATATTTTCTGAATGGTTAGCGCCATGGCTTTCATATATCACTTTAAAATATGTATTCCTGATGACAAGACCTTTCTTTGGGTTATGAGTAACGTATTTGAACTCTTGACCTTTAAATTAAAGCTTTACCTGACATTTTAAAAACTTTAACCTTGAACTTTGATCAGTTGCCATACAGTGCCAACCATGTCCTATTCTTGATGTTCTTAATACAAACAATATGAGAAACATGAAACTATTATACATATTGTAATATAGCCCATATGTCAAATGAACAAAGTATTGACTACTAGGTATCAAAAACAAACAACATATGTATCAGACATACAGTTTATTTTGATTTAGTGACAGTAAATGCTACATGGATAGAATTAAAATACACCTGTACAAGCAGTTTGAGAACACCTTTCTAGTTCAAACTCTGTCAAATGTTCACAATCTTTTATCACAGAAAATTCGATGTGTTCACAAGTACAAAATATCTTGCAATTCAAGGACATCAAATTAAAAAAAAAAAAAAAAAAAAAAAAAAAAAAAAAAAAAACAGGCCACCATTTTAAGTAAATGTACATGTCTGTATTATAGGCACCCTCAAATCTATCTTAGAGAGAGAAAAAACAACTTTCAAAATATATGTATAAATTGGTATAAGACTACCCTATTATACTTTTTTTACAACCAAAAATTTTTTAAACGAATTGAGACAATCATTATACAAATTCTGTGCAGCAGTTATATTTCATTCATTGAAAAAAAATTATTTTATTGTATAAATTTTTTTTTAAAATAATGCCCTAAATTACATTGGAGTAAAAAAAACTTAATGTCTCATTTTAGCAGTTTCATATCTTTTTCATATAAAAGAATATATTGTTACTAAAGACTTGATAAAATATCTAGTTATCATCACAAACCTGTACAATATACATGTACATACTGAGTAATTTTTTTTCCAAATGAAATGCTTTACTTCAGAAATTTAAAAACTATGTTTCCTGATTTTAAGTTTTTGAGTATAAACTTTCTGTACTTATAATGTCAAGGTTTAAACATTGACTGTAATGATCAGGCCTGAGACAACTAAAAAACCGAGGGCAGATAAGCATACAGTTTATATAAAACCAATCTGAAGTTAGGACTAGTATAGCACTATATAAAAACTTATATCAAAAGCTTGACAAAAAAAATCAAATGTACATCCTAGCTGATGTGGCCATAAAATTCAACAGAATAAAAGGGTACAAAAGCTGCAAGAATGGCACATTTAAACAGTCATACTTAATACAAGTACGTTCACCAACAATAAACAAATTAATTTGTATGCAACAATAATTGATTTTAAAATTTAGGCTAAAAATTAATGAGTGATGATATTTGGATTAAATTTTTAATACACTGTAATACATCGTGTTCTAGTATGTATATAATTTGCATTTTGCATGCATCGAGAAGTTTGGGGGGAGACACAGATCCTATACAAAATTCATTCTTCGTTCTTTACAAAGTGGCCTGCACACAAAGCGTAATAGAGCAATTTAAGCTTTTATTAATGAAATCTTAAAAAATGAATAAAACTTTTAAAATTATAATTTTAAAAATTCTAATGGTAATTAAAAAAAAACAATCATTCAAATTATTATAAAAATCTTAAAATTATAATTTTCTGGTACCTAACCTGACTTGACATTGATGATTCCAAGACTCAATATCTTAGGTGTCTGATTATTTCTTTCTTTCATTATAAAACATAAGTAATGTCTGAAAAACTTACAATAAACAGTAATTTATATCTTTATTAAATTGACTGCATGTCCCAAAATAAAAAAAAAAACAAAAAAACACAAGCTTGCCCTTTTTTCAATTCCTGCACAAAAAAACATTTCAAATATTGATACCCGTACAAAAATAAATTGCCAAGGCAATGAATACTTTGAAATTTTATCTCTGTGCAATCAAATTAATGGATGAAAAAGTAACAAAATATTAACAATACAGTAAATGCTACATGTAAAAAAAAAATGTGCAATATTAAAAATGCAGGTCAATCACTGAATTTATTAAAAACAAAAAATGTTTTGTATATCCAGTGCTACAATACATTAATTTTATGAATTGACAAAATTTTTACATGATACATATGGTTGGTATCTTCAAAGTTTATGGAAATTAGAACATTAAAACAATGATGAATTTATGGAACCCCTGAGAAACTGAATGATTAATTATAAGTTAGTTGGACAAAATGGCAGATAATTTATGACAGTGTTGATAAAAGAGATGATAAAATCAAGTTATTGATTACTACATGTTTTTCTCAATCAAACATACTGATCAGGAAAGATAACTCTTAAATGCTTGTCAACCATTTAGGAAACCAATTCTTTACACCAGTGTTGACAACTTTGTGCCTGAAGGAGCAACATGTTTCACAGTTCTAAATGGTTTATCATAAGCACTGCCATTAGGGAGGGCTTCCAATCCCCTCTTCTCAGCATACCTTCTCAATGGTCCATCTGGCAAGGTTGAAACATTAGTTCCAGACTTGATAATGGGTTTTTGAGGCGGCACTGTTTGACTTTCCGTACCTGACTTTTTACCTGCCACATCTTGATTTGAACCACTTGATTTGTTCTTCTTTTTACTGAACATTCCTCCAAAAGGATTCCATGAAGATTTCGATTTGGAAGAGACACTAGCTGAGGCTGCCCTTGGTCTTGGTTCATTTGTACTGGCCTGATTTTGAGCATCCACGATCCACTGTTGAGTGCAGGGCATCGCGTGGAAACTATGCCTGCAGGAAGCTGGTCTCTGTAACTGATCATTGATATTGTCCCGAGTTTGAAACAATTTTTGAATGTCAGCAGAACTTGCAAACAGGGGCCTCCTTCCATTTTGAGTTAAATTATCTGAAGACGAAAAGTGCCCTTTTCCTGGCATCCCAGGCAAAGTCAAATTTTTTGGAACTCGAATATTGTCCATGCTCATGTTTGTGAGTTGGTAGAATCGTCCATCAACAGAACCAACTCCAGAACTTGCATTTGATCTATACGAGGAACTCTCTTGTGAACTATAGTCTCGAGAAAGTGACACATTACGTGGCAGGGATCCAACTGAAGACATGGGTGGTGGACCCAATCTTTCACAGCTCTGTTCTCCATACTCCTTCCCATAATATCCTCTGGGGTTATAATAATTATCACTTCCATAATTTTGCTTTAACACTTTGTCTTGGAAGTACAGCACTTTAGAATCCTCTGTTTTGACATCAAAATCCTTGTCAAATCCATAGTAATTCCTGTAATTGCGATCCATATCGATCATTTTGTCATATAAATCACCTTCAAATTTTTCAAGGTCAGAGGTCACAGATTCCAGAGTGTCGTCTGCACTTGAAACATTTTGAGGAGAATGCCTCATTTTCACACTAGAACTCCTCGACCTTGACACTCTGTCACCACTATTTTCACTAACATCATTGGCTTGAGTATTATCCTCTTCTTCGATAATGGCAAGTTGTCGAAGCTGTTCCTGTAACGAGCTTGATTCATCTTTGGCTTCAGCCATTTTGGTCCTGCGTCGGACCGCCCAGGTAGTTTTGGAGGAGTTATGAATTGCACTGTTATCCTGCTGCGTAGTTGAGGTAGCTGTGGCTAACTTAGGTGCCCCATGAACAATAGAAATGTCTGTGTCTGAAATCACATTCAGAGAAGTCAAACTGGAGGATAAAGGAGACGACACTGTAGTTCCTTGACTTGAGTTTGTTCCGTATCCATCATCCGTATCTTCAGATTTTGGAGACAGTTGGCTGATGCTCTTGGTGGATTTTTTATCAGCTTCCCGAGGTTCAGTAGGACTTTGAAACTGAATTTGCATATCATTACTGAATATTGTTTGCTCGTCCTTTTGAGTTTTATATTTTTGCATGCTCTGTGTGATTTTGGTCTGATTCTTTTCTTCCTCTGCCGTTGTCATCATGATCATGGTATCCGCTGAGGAATCACTATGGTCACTCGCAGAATCCAAGACGTCCAGCATGTCAAACTTCTTCCACAGTTCCTCCGTTGACTCTGGTGTAATGTGATTTAGTGGGGGACTTAACACTCCATTGACTGGTTTCTCCTTCTCTTCTTTAGTCCAGATTTGATCATGTTTTGTCACATTGGTCTTTGTAAGTGGCTGAGGATGTGTCCTGACACCATTATGCTTATCAACAGTTTCTTTTCTAATAATTCCATTTGGAGGTGAAATTGCCTCCTCCTTAGAAGGATAAGATACTGGCCTTTTACGGATGCGAGGAGGCAATTTAGGGGGAGGGGTTTCCCTCCCTTTTTCACTTTCCTGAAATGTAGAAGTCTCTGTCTTTTTAAGAATTCCTCTCAGCTGTTTCACTCCCCCATTCACAGTTTTAGTTTCCTGTGCATAAGAATTCTGTTCAAAATATTTTGTTAAAAAGTTTCGATTTCCAGAATGAAGACTTAACCTCTCTGAAGGAGAAGTTACTTTGCTACCACATTTGGCCCCCCTGGGGGGTAAAGGTGGTGTTTTGTCCCCATCACTTCCCATCTTCCCCTGCTGTGAAGAAATGTCTAATTGGTGCCGATGATTGATATCTTTACTAACCAGGTCCAAACGTCCCTCCTGAGGCTGTGAATATACTGTCCTGCTATGTCCTTGTACCTGTGTGGAATTTTGACCTGGGGTCACACCAATCACTTGAACCATCCTAGCATGGTAAATATCATTTTGCCCTGCAGTGCTGGTCATTTTTACTATCTCTTTGATATAACAAGATTTCTGTTGATCACTTCAAGTCTGCCTTGTTATTTAACAGTATGTCACACGACTGGTCAGACTTCATAATATCACTGAATTTTGTTCCAATTTTAACCACTGTTATATTTATCTAAGCAGTCTAGTAGAAAACACATAGAAATCGCCTTTGTCACGCCAGCCTTCTCATGCATGATTTATTAATATTCTTGAGGCTTCCTTTATATTTTGAAAAAGTAATTGATCATCATGATATCTTGGTAATAACACACTTGTATTCCTTTTGTTATGTATTTTTGGGGGGCTGAATATATTTTGTGGAAAAAACTTCCTTCACTCAGTAAATCACATTAAAAAATTATACACTGATATGAAAATGAAATCCTTGGCCAATTTTCTGAATGTTTTTTGCTGGTTATAAAAATCCTGCCTTGAATATGTAATCACTTCTTCACATCAGATAAGACATTAAATAATGCACATTACGCTATTTATCTCTCCTATAAATACTGTAATCTTGTCTACAAGTCTCACTCGGAAGATAAATTTTTCCCTCCTAGAAGATACCTGCCGAATCTTCTATAAACAAAACTAATCGATTTTTGCAGCAGAAATTGCAGCACGATGATTCACACAGGTTATAAAATCCGGAATAAAACAGATGTTGAAATCTAAACTGCAACACTGCTCCAACTCTCTCCGAGAGAAGTCACGAAAAGAAACTTTTCCAAATTATCCCTCGATGAACTGTTGCATTGAACCTTGACACCTTTTCCAATTTTTGCAGCTGGTCTTGGAGTTATAAATGGCTCCTGTTCTTGGGTTATTTACCTGAAAGAAAATAATCACAAGAGAAAATTAGAGGTCGCTCTCATTAATATTCTTTATGACAAATAAATTTCGTAGGCATAAATTATCTCTCTAAGTGACATACAGCTATTAATACATAATATATTGCTATATAAATTTTTCACACCTACACATGCATGCAAGAACAAAACTTGGATTTTTTTTCTCACAATGCATAGAGGTTATCCTAGTTCAAACCATTTTTTCTTATTTACAAAATATTACAGATTAATGCTAATATGTACTCCAGTAGGATTATCTTTCAAGATAACAGTAAAAAAAAAAGAGATAATTTTATAAAGCTCTAATAACAATAATAAACACTGAAAAAAAAATAGAGAATATTTAAACAATGTTGGAATGTTGACAAATCACAGGCGATTGGTGCATCACTGATCAATCACCGTTATAGATTGATAGATTCAGAGATCAAAGGGAAGACCTCACGCATTAACCTGTCCAAATTCCACTCCATATGTTTTCCTCAAATAACACGTCAGCACAAATGACAGAGAAAAAAAACACCATTATCTCAATTAGCTGATAAATTAATCTCAAAAGATGTTGAAGTAACTTTTAAACTGCAGGGTAAAATAACAAAAAACTAAATTTCATTTCTCTAATAATGTCTTTTTACCAAAAAATGGAGAAAAAAATTCCACTTTTTCAATTTTAAAGTAAAACTTGAGATGTATCATCAACAACTTGTGTAAGAATGATAAAGCACAAAAAACTTACTGTACTTGAACAAAAACTCTATGCATCGCTTCCAAGAGGAATAAAAAAAATTAGTATACAAAAAATCCACTTGATGAATGTTAGAAGATAGGTGTCTGCTTAGCACAAGTGAAATAATCTGGCTCAAGAAGGTTTTGATACAAGTGTGGAAGAATCCCTCTTGCTTACAGAGGAGATCAAACAAACGGTTCCAGACAGACAACTCAACATGTTGCATATGGCCACTTAAACCACAGCAAAATGCTTCTCATTTCATATCCTTTAGTGCAAAGCCTCCTGATTTATTCAATTATACTAAAATAGAAACAGATGAGTCATGAGTGCGCTCCCCTTAAATGCACTGTGATTAATTTATGAAGGCACAAAAAAGAGATAGAGAATCCGCTTGGTTTGTATGTTGTGACCGTCAGAAGGAACAAGAAAAATCATGTATCTTACAAAGTAAACACTTGTTCTGAGGGTAATCATTGCAAATTTTACACAGAGGTGTACTGCAAACCTCCGCAAAACTAAAGACACGTAGTCCGAAGGTCAAACGACTCCCAGACAGGCGAAATGACACATCCCTGATCTGAAATGGCAGGAATATTACACAATGTGTAGTGACAAGATGTGTTAATTTAGGTGTCAGTGAAAACATTTACATTTTGTCACTTTTGTACGCAAAAACCATGCAGTACACATAAATGCATAATTCGTAAATCATTAAAAATATATTTTTGCTATGGCAGATTCACTGAGAAAGGACACGTCTTCATTTTCTCAGGTCTTCTTTTTTAAAATACATGTAAGAAGATATGAGTGATAAAACATAGATAATTATGTTGAGGACTGAATTATTCTGAACATAATAGAACATCATGTAAAGTAATTGGCCATTCACAGTCGAGTAAATCCAATTTACAGAATTAGGATGAATTGCGTAGGACAAATAGATATACCCCATACTCATAGGATAAAGTTTAATAATGAAGCCTTTTGGAGCTCAGTTTTACATGAAGTTTTAATTCACATTATTTCAATTTCTTAAAAGAAAACTTATTATATTCAATAGATGTTATAATCAAAGAATTAGAAACTATTGATCTGCATGTATGTATGGTCTTCAATAATCAGAGTTTTTAATTACTATTATGCACTTCTTGCAGAACTCCTAATTATGATCCTTAAGTCTGTAATGACTACAAAATCCAACTTTACATTTTCTTTGCAATGAAGAAATACTAATAACTTGATCATTAAGGAGCTATTTAGGTCATTTACAGGTACTAAACTGTACACAATATCTTAAATCAATCTTACGTTTCACATAGAAGTGCCATATCTGACTCTGCAAGCCTATTACCTGCATGTAAAATGACCCAAATGAAAGAGGGAAACTAAAATACCAAAATGTATTAATTCGGATAAAATATCATTTTCATATTTCCCATAATGACACAGCGCAAAAGTTTGCCCTGATCGTAAAAAAAAAATCTCAATTTCATTGTATGAAAGAGAATATTTTAAACACTGGCCCTCAAACTTAGAGTCTTTCCTATATGTTTAACACCTTTACATAACCAGTAGTCCCACATTAGCACACAATTCACACCCCGCTGGCAGACAGCGTTTTGTTCGAGCAATTTTTTTTTAAATGTATATTTTTTTTTCGGAGGGAGAGTGAGTCATAGCCCTCTTCTCTCCTGCAGATTAACCTCCTGTCAGGCAATTTCAGGTAGCATATTACAAAATACCAGACCCCAAGGAAGGAAAAACTTCATATCTTCTCAACACTGTATACCTGCTTAAAAAATGTCTTTTTCATTTCATCGTGAAAGCAAACAATAAAAAATTATATTGAGCCCTGAAAACAAATCTACAAAATAGAAATTTTTTTCCCATTAACATTTATTTAAATGTAAGTTGAACAGGTGGGGCAATTTTATCTCAGCCCAGATCAACTCGAAATGTTGGGTATTGAATTCAATCACTGAATGATGCAACATTCAAGTATATGCCCAGATATATATAAATGAAGACAAAATTTATGTGAATGAATTTAAATGATAATGGCTTGAACTGCATCAACCACAAACAAACAAAAATATAGCTCTACACCTATATAGCTGACTTTTCTACCTTTTTGGCACAGTCCTCATGATATGGATTGCAATAATTGCATCTGCACTTGACACTTGCAACAGAATAATAATCGACAAGCACATCAATGCACACAGGATTTAAACAACTAAGAAAGAAGTCAATAAACTTTCCAGAGCCAAATTCAATCAAGTTTCACAATTCCATACATATAAATATCAATCGTTCATATTTTGATATCGCATTTATTGTCAGAGTACCTTTTCGAGAGATCTTTGACTTTTAATCAATTTGGCAATGTGCACGGCTCATACAATGGCATCCAAAAATTAACATTCCTTGATATAATCCTATAAAGAACTCCCTGGGTATTACCTCGAGCAATTTAACTTCCAACAGATCCGTAACAATGATCTTTTACAAATGTCCTACAATTATAACTTGCTTGGTTTGTCCATTCCTCAGTGTTCATTTACTGCACCTATTTAAAAAATACCATTCTACGAGTTAATCCTAAAACCATCTCCATTGCCAAATTTTGTTCATAGTTCAAAGTCTAACTGTGTTACGATGTTTTCCATTTGCATGTCAGGTAAACTTTTATGTTTGACAAGATAGGAATGCAACAATCAATGCATTGGACAAATATTCAAGTTCAAGTCCGGTGTACTTATCACTGCGATGACAGCTGACAACATTTTGTCACCCTCTCTCTCCTATACTTTCCCCCAACCTTTTAGCCGGTGACATAATAATTACCTAAATAATCCCCCTGAATCAAAAGTTGAACCCGCTGAACTAAACCTATTTTACAGTCTAATTCAATGTGATATTGATGATTTTAATTAAAACATTTCTTTAAGTTGGACACTCCTTTTTAGTGGCCATTTAGAAAACACACGGATCCTTTCAGTCTTGTACCAGATGCCCCCATCTTGAGTTTTTCTTGTTTTCTCCTATCCGTTAACTCACTCTTTTCCCCCACATTCAGTTTCAATTTCAGAATGATCAATAAATCTATTGACAAACATTATTCATTGTGGGCGGTTTCCTAGTTTAAGAATTGTGGGAATTAGTACCCGAGACTGCGTAACAATACCCAGCACTCATTCTCCATTTACCCGTTTCTACTGTTGAGATTAATAAACAGAAATAGAAATTGCTCAATAAATTGAATTAAACTGATTGATTGAAAGCTATCACACTATGGTTTATAATTAGAATGACCCTGACAATCAGATGCTCCAACCACATAGTGAAGATGAATATTTGGCTAGTAGATGTCGAACCAGTGTTGACTTAAAGTAAAACACTTGTATAATGAAGTGCCAGGGATGAACATTTTTGCTTCAGATATATAGTACAGTAGTTTGTGAACTTTATATTTTTTAAGTTTACAATATATTTCAGTCATGACAAATGAAAATCTGACTTCACTGTAACTGTCAATCTGTTATATGGGTTTTGCTATAAGTGTGTTTTACTGTATACGATGTATATGCAAATATACGCAACACACTTTAATAATATTGTCCACATTATATTTGATTTTTCAAATTCTCTAGAATATGGAGAAAATCAATTTCTGCCCAGTAATTTCAAGCAGTAAAATTATAATGCACAATAACATACAGACAATACGTCCATGAATCTTTCAAGAAATTCATCACAGTCAAGCATGCATACTATTACCAATATATACATGTGTCCAGTCAGCAGAAATTCCTTTAACATTCATGATCTTTAGAAAAAATCTCTATGGAATGTGCTCCAAGTCAAAGAATCAGACAGTCAGACTAAATGTTGACTCAAAGGAATCCAGGCATGTGTTAAAAGTCACCAAATGTCCTAGAGGCGTAATGTAGTCCTGGTACTCAAACCAAGGCATACCAAATTAAATTAGTCCAGAATTATATAGAATCTCATTAGTCAAAATAAGAAATAAGACAGGAACAATCCAGCTATTCAACATGTAAAGTCCCCAACCATTAGTGGTCAGCCAGCAGCAAAAGTGTTTTAAATCTCACTTGATCTGAGTCTCCAAGATGCATTGGAATACAATATCAAAAGCAATCCGTATAAACTTTTGCTTTGACTGAAAAAATTCTACACACTCTAAACTCTAAGGAAACTACTGTATAGAAACTGTAGCTTGACAGTTGATATTCAAATATCTAATGACTTCCAGAAAATGAAAATAAAGTATTGACAACTTCCTCAAAATGGAGGATTAATTATCATTACAACTCATTACAAATTAATTAATCATTCAAATAATTTGTAAAATGAAATAACTTCTGTCATAGCCATTACCTACAAAGTAAAACATAAAATTATCTTGTAAGTAAAAATACCACACCTGACGCCTGTGAATCTACAAGAGATTTCCCCAAAGATTGTAAATCCTTTTTGCTTTTTATACATTAATCTTTTACCCTAGTTAAAAAAACAACATATTAGAAGAGAACTAGGTCACTGTTTTTGCCCTGACACACTGTCCATCATTTCAATGTTTACCTGCAAAATTCCACGAATAATTGTTGTGGAGTCAATCCTCCAAAATAATGATCTCTATCCCAATACACTGCGGCTCCTTAAGACTCACCCACTGATTTAAATCAACATCCGTTTAAAATAAAAAATGAAACCAGCGATTGATAACAAGTTATTTTCTCAAAAAATACAATCACAAGGTATTAAAAGTAAGAATCCTCCAGTAAAAACGCGTGTGTAATTATAAACAGGTAAAACAGTCTTAATCGAGGCCTGTGTGTTGTGATCCCATCCCACAACTTGGAATGGCCATAATGCCTCCAGTCAATATTGACATTATTTGTACTTACAGGTAGGCTCTATTGACAGCCGGGTAAATTTATTACCAGCTACAATCTATGAAAGCTACAGATAAATATTGTTCAAGTTTAAGTACCCTGTATCAATAAAACAGGTAGAAATTATATACCACGAGAAGCATGTACACTTCACTCCATGAATATTTCTCTTTGCCAGAAGCCGCAAGTAAACAGCAATAATACTGCATAGTCTTTTCTGTATCAAGAATTTAGATGTTTGTAGTAGCTGGCAAAGTTGATGTACTCTTACTACAGGGATGTAGATAATTAATGAATGTATACTGCTCAGTTATCTGGAAACTTGTTTTTTACGCTACAGAATGTGTAATAAAGAAAACAGAAATTATGCCACAAATCCGTAACGTACACTACAGAACACTATCAAAACAAATATATGACAAACATCCAGCAAATATAAATATTGTTTACAGATTAAAAAAAAAGAAAAGAAAAGAAAAAAATTGAAAACATACCTATCTTAAGTATCCATTTTCTAAATAAAAGTCCATTGCCCTAAATATATAATACATATTATATTCTTATTTCAAATAATAGAAATTCATCCCATTGAATGGACAGCAAAAGAAGACTAGAAACCTGCAGATTTGTGTAGGTGCCCTTTTGGGCAATAAATAACACTACTGTAAGAATTTGTAAGGTAACTCCCATAAAATAGCCATGACCATCCCTCATAGCAGAGACACACAATGTGTGACAACACGACATAACACTTATATTATTTCCCTGAGTAAACTTAGTTCAAGAACTAGAAAAAAGTTTTCAATTCAAAAAATAAACCTATGTCTTGTGTGAGGTTACAGGATATATGGGGGAGTATTTAATGTACTCTTTCAGTATTTATTCATGTGGATTTTACAAACGATTCACACCGAACTGTGAAGTGTTGCTTTCTATCTAGCCAGGCAACACCAAGACAATTTTAGAACATATTGTCTACATGGGATTGTCCTGGGATATGGGAGTATATTTATCTTTTCAGGTGAACTGGATGCTTTTTATAAACTTAAAATTAAAAAAAAATTGTAAAAGAAAAGTAATGAACTTGAACTTATAGAAGTATTTTTGAAGATGTGCCAACTGAAGTAGAGACCAGATATTCTTGCAAAATCTTGCAGAATCAGAACTCCTTAAAATATGTTTTAGAAAAATTTCCATAATAATTCTTACAATTATCCCCCCAATCCATTAATTGTGTGTACCTTTTATCAAAAGGACCATCTTGATTGAATGATTTCACTCAAATTCTAAGTACATGTATGACCAAACAATGAAACAACAATCTTACAGACCTTTACATTTACAGATTTATATTTCTTTACCTTAAAATCAAATCCCAAACACAATGCAGACTAACTTTGACATTATGTATTAAGATACAAAAGTCATTGGTATCAATAAACTTAGAAAAACCTACTATTGTTTTGTATTGTGATAGAAG
>PRKT01000232.1:618529-629972 GCA_003671525.1 Saccostrea glomerata
GGGGGGGGTTTGCTGCAAGAAGTCTTTAGATACATTAAACAATCAAGATCAATGGAAAACAACCACAGGTACAGATATTTCATTGAGCAAATGTGGATAGGAACCCAATCTATGAGGAAAATTCCTGCACAAATGAAGCCACAACACACATAGGTACCTGTTACACTATATCATAAATAAAACAGTCCCACCGCTGAGCTTTGATTATCAAGACATAGGATCTAAACTTAATAGGTACAACTGACTGAAATTCCAGCACTGATATCATATTCCTACATCATACACCATAGGATCAGATAGCTGTTAGAAAAAAAATCAATGGAAGGCTAAGGATACACACTATCAGATACTTTATAAAGCTGTTTATAGAGACATCAGGTAAAAAATGTATATGGCAGCTATTAAAAAAACAATCATTACATGTAATATACAAGATATACATGACACTTATATTTCAGGCTCTGACTTATTTCTTAATTATGCAAATTACGAACTCCAAGGGGGTCTAATAAGAAGAGAGGATCATTATAACTTCTTTTTTAAACCAATCATGTGTCCTTGGAAAAAGTAAGAATGCTCATTATTTAAATATAATCTTATAAAGGCCCTTTCTTTGAAGGTTTTTGTACAATTACGAAATTCCGTCAAGCTTTATTCAAAATGTAGAAATATTTACCTCCAATGTAAAATAAGAGGCCTCAGTTGTTTTCATTTTTTTTTTTATTTCAAGAGTATGATGGATGCAGAGTTGATGATCATAACAGAGAACAAAAGCTTTCACTGTAACTTATTGAGAAGTACAAACTTAAGATAATGATGACCAAATTAAGAAGTCTTCCAAATGAAACAGAATTATCTTAAAAATTTCAGTAGTCTAATTTTAGACTACCTCCATGTAATGTACAGGACAAATCACATTCTAACGTATAAGTGTAGACAGGTCTCCATTTACACTTTCCACCAAGCCAACTTTTTCCCCAACCTTAAAGGCCACTCAGAAAAAGGAATTTGACATGCCCAAAATGACTTTTATGGACCTTTTAAGAGTACGAAAAAGGCATGTCATAATGTGTTTGAAAGCCAAGGTATAGAGGCAGGGCTAATAATTGACTGCATTTATCGATCCCCCGCTGGTCAGTTGAATGGGGGACAATACTGATCACATGACCTTAGCATGCCACACATTCTTGGAGCCTTACTCTGCGTCCTCTGACGTTCCTGTTTCTCTTTCTTTTATATTTAACTATATGAATGGCATCATGCAAATATTTCAAGTTGGAATTTCTTACTGATTAGCATGCATGAACCTGGGCTTATAAGTTAATATCTTTATTTATGACAATTTGGTTACAAGATGCTAAAATAGGTTGAAAAATAGAAATGTTGCAATTATTCAAAATGTAAAGTTTAATGGGCAATATGTATTAAATGGAGAGGAAAAGTACTAATTAACTTGGACATATGTAAAAAATTATTGATCAGTCAGTACAGTTGCCAAGATGCAGTGATTATTAAGAAAAATATATGATGAAGCAATCACTACTTAAATAAATTTTCTCATTTATTCTCATGATCTTGTCACTAGAAATCGATTAGAACTACAAACTTGTATTTGTTGAAAATTAGCGCATAGCTGGGCCATATTATTCTGCATAACAATTAACACCCTTCCATAGCGAAAAATCAATAAAGCAATCAAATTGTCAATACACTAATAATGACGCTGCAGATTTGCTATATGACTGGAATAGACAATTAAGAGGGCTATGTATCAATCACATACACCTAATACAACTCCTTGTCCCTTATAGAAAATTTCCTTGTACTGATGGCTCAAATAGTTCCTTTTGTATAATGCAGCTGGCAAACTATTTTGCTTAGATAATTAATTGTAACTCCTTGAATTTAACTTTTCTCAAAAAGGAAATAGATAACTTTTGATTCAGAACTCAGAAATGAATAAAATTCACTGATACTTGAAGAAAATTTCTTGAACTCTCCAAAAAATGAAATTATCTTAAAGTATATGTACATGACTGTCACCTTGTTGAGTAAGCCTCTTACGTGAAACATGAATGCTTTTTATCATTTTCTTCAAATACTCGTTGCAAAGGGGTAAATAAATTAATGCTTAACCTTGCTTTTACCAATGATTTGTGCCCTTACAGAAGCAATACAAAACATTCCCTGAGATTTGAATTGCAAATAAGTCATAATCTAGTAATCTTTACCCTAAAGTCAAGTGTTCCCAAAATGATCATGAATCCCCTTTCCTTGGCCAGAGCAAACACAGGTGTTTAAGAATGCAGCACAATATACAGAGCCCTCCAGAGATTTTTTTCGTGATTTATCCCTCGGAAAAGAATCTTTAAAGGAATTTCACATTATGTAAATCATATCACTTTAGGAATTCAGAGGGAACCTGAACATGTGCAAGTGAAAAAAATACAAATTGTTGGACAAATCCGAGATGGAATTAAGACCTGCATTAAGGGGGCATCAACCCCGGGTGAAATACCCAGAAAACGGTACCCCCTACTTGGACCCGAATAGGATTTAGGCTTATTACGGAGATCAGTTTCACTATCTCTGTGATCTCGCCATGAACTGAGGATAATCCCCCTAAGTATACTCCCTGCTTCCCCTATACCTACATCCAGATCCCCCACAAAGTTAGGGGTATCGGTCTCTACTGTTAAAGGCAGGGTATTCTTACAGCTTTAAGCAAATCTGTCCTCTGCGCATACTGAGTTACTGATATACATTTAAGCTTTTAATTATGGACAGAAAATATTGTCAGCAAAATAATATCTTAAGATTGTAAACAATGAACTCGGAGATTCTTTATAAAAATTTAAAACTAGAGACTAGGATTTAGATAAAATTAAGTCAAATAAAACCCAAAAATTGTAGTATATAACATAAGGATTTAAGAAGCACAATAGCAATACATTATAAATTGGTAAAATGAATCATAATCAGTGAAAAAAAGGAATGTAATAGAAAAACTATTTGAGATTTGCTATACACTTCAACAACAGAGGCGCTAGCTGCTCTTGATCTTTACTTGTAGTGTTATAAAAAACCTGCCAAAACTCTCGAGTCATTATACACAGAAATTACTTTTTGCTTCATTGCCTCAACTCTTAAGTCAATTAAGAAAATTGCTGTTATTTTGAAGATGGCAAAATCATTACTTGAAATAATTACATTCATTTAAAATTCCTGCGGCTGTTGAAAATGTGTTTAATTGTGACAATGCACTACATGACGTATCATTACAGTTCACTTTTGTGGGAAAAAAAGTTATAAAGGATGTGTAACTTGTCCTTGTCGGAAAAATCATTACAATCACATAAAAGCTAGCCTCTCTGAAATTTTAAATGGTTCCAAAACTAAAAAGCTTTTAGGAAATTTGGAGTACCCCATTATTTAAGTTTGTGACAAAGATCTGAAACATTGCAATGTTGAGTAAAAGTACTTATATATTTGCTGGTAAAACAGGCTAATTGAATACATGAGGTTTCGAACATATCACATAAACTATATGTACATGATATAAGTAGCACAATGAATAAAACATTGAAAAACAAACATATGCTACTCATAGAATGCAGCTAAAATCAAAGAAAATTTTTCAATTTTGACAAATAGAACTGCAAGATAAACAAAATATACAAACCGCAAATCTACGCATTCTTAGGTTGAGCCAATGCTGCATTAATCAAGACAATATTGTGTGGATACGCACACCAAGGACTCACCTAATCAAATCTCTCTAACAGTGGTTTGTTTGAATAAAGAAAGTTCTCTTTGTTATCCTAAGATTTGCACAAACATGGCATACGCAATGCCAGGTAAGTTTACCTGCATTTCGACCAATGTCGACAGAGTAAATTATACAGGTGTATTTGGGTAATCTACGTGTTGTACCAACATAAGACTCAAATAGCTGGCATGCCGGCCCCTTTAACTCACAGCTCAAGTGTCCCTAGCATTCTAACAAAGCATGATTTGGACAAAATTGCCTAATCCTGGAGATGCAATATTGCTGCACGTTATACTTAGGCAGGTGCTCTCCGGTGAGATAATTACATGTTCAGCTGTAAAACTTATTTTCATTTGATTACACAGTTTGCATAGAAAATGATGGAGGTTAAATTTTAATCATCACCTCCATTGAATAACATTCAAGCAAAAAAGTGTTTATCTCCAGATATAGAAAGATGTGGTGGATTAATTGCCTTCAAGATGGCACCTTGGAAACACCAGATTATCATGCAACTATGCAGCATTAAAAAACCCCAAGAAAAACAAGTCCCCTAGCAGAACAAATTAGACCAGCACATTTAGCACAACACAGGAGCCGAGGGAAAAAAAACACTGTCGCAAACTCACCTCTTACGAAAACTGCAGGTAACGAAAACTTTGGTCCATACACAATTATTGGATGAAGAGAAAAACTTTTCTCCAAACACGTTATATCAAACTTCCCAATAATTCAGTAATGGCACAGGTACGGCCCGGTAGAAAACTTCCAGGTATCCCAGCACCACTATGATTAAGCCGTCAATCAAGCGTACATTTCACTGTCGGTCGTAAAACACATCCCCTGGTGATGTATAGGCTTGTAATTTGTTTGGATACCTAGAAAGAAAATGGATGACTATTACTGAATTTTCAAGACCCCTGATGAAAGGGCACATTATTCGTTAAAGTGTCCCCCCAGAAAAACAAATTGACATCTAAGATAAGACATGTTCTGTTCCAAGTTCTGGAACTCACAATAACTAAGGTCATTCCTACATTCTGTTCAGTTATTGATGTTATTTCTTTTACAGTATGGCACATGAACTCTTAATATAAAAAAATGTGTTTTTGCTGTCTCATTTTCTTAATTTTTTTTTCTTTGATAAAGAAAGGCGTAAAAGATCAAAGATCTTTTCAATGAAACATAAAGAGTAAACACAGATTTCTTTTTGACAACAAATTCATATACTGCTGAGTTAACATCATTTGGATAAGGCATATAGGTAGCTATTGAACTTGGAAGCTTTCAAATGTCTCTGAAACTGGAAAAAATCTGCTTACCTTTTTGAAACACTATTCTGTTGATAGAAATTAGTTAATAAAAATGTATCCATAATAGCCTAGAAATTTCATGAAAAATTTACTTAGACCAAAAACTAGGAATTGACAAATATGTTCTTACTCAAGAGCTTCTTGTTGACAGAATGGAAACATCACACTAGGACTCAAAACAAAGGTGGTGATGTGAGAAAAATTCCCACCTGTTCTACTACCTTCCTGGAATTTTAGTCTCCAACATACCTGGGTTCAAACAAAATGGACCAGGGTCCTTCCTCAGAAGAAACCAGAACACCACACTGCTATACTGGGTATCCAGTGTGCTCTGCTAGGATTCTTTTTGAAGTACTAATGCTTTACCTCCAAACAAAGGCCTAGCGAACCTGAATGAAAAATTAAAACATCAACAGAAATAGAAAAAACAAAAGCCTAAGCACGTCTCTGTCAAAATGACAGATGAACATAAAGGAATTGTTACAGATAAGAAATGAATACACACTGATAACGCGGAACTTCAGATTCCTATGTCCTGGCTACACCCATCCACAAGAGATATCCTGTTTACTTTAATTCACCTGAAGAAAAATGTTCAAAAAATGGGAATAACCTAGGTACAGTTGAACAATTCTTTGGAAACTGACACCTTTTATTTTTGGTTGGGCTATGTCAATGAAGCTCTCTTAAAATTCATGTTAGGAGTAATTTTAGTCTTTTTAGATTAAAGACCAATTATTGCAGTTTCCTTAATATAGATTAAAAATTGATACACAAAAACTATTTTACCTCTCAAATATAGCAACCTCATAAAGTGAAGAAAGATTAACTCCTACCAGTACTGCACATGCAGCTATGGTTGGGTTTAACATGCTGGGATACAAGATGGATTCATCAATGGAATTTACTCAGGCCTGCAAGGAGAAATTATTCAGAATTAATCAATAAAGATTGACCAAGGGGCAAACTGCATGTGGTGGTGACTTAGGCCCAGTTAGGGTGAATTTTCTTAGAAATAACGACTCACTTAAAAGACTAAATATTTGACTAATTAGAGAATATAAATTCATTTTGGAAAATTTTTCTACACTACCCAGGGTAATTAAAATATGGATTAATTATTACATGTTTTAATTACTCTGTTGCAAAGACATCTCTTATATTTTAAATCTATAAATAAAATTACAAAATATCATAAAGAAATAAAATCAAGAGCATTATGCACTCAACCACACTGGACACATAACTATAATATCCATTTTCAGAAAAGATATTACCTTAGGAGGTCAAACAGAAAGGAGAAAGGTCACCATCGTCCATCATAACAAACAATCCCTGTGTCACCTGCAAACAAAGATGTAACAGATGTTAAAAAGCTCATTTAGGGATCAAAAGCAGAGAAAACTAAACTTTACCTGTGTGAGTTGTAAATGTCACTTAGAGGTGCGAAATACACTGGGGTTTGAAACATGGCCCCTCACTGGGAAAGCCATCTGTGAACTTAATCATTTTGTTCCTCTCCTGACAAATTTTAAGTCTAATTAATCATGGAGTGTTAATTGATTTAATGGCTTTACTGATGACTTTCTTCCTACAAGATTTTTGGCTTGAGTCCATAAATGTCACCATCACCCAGAAAGTCTACATTCCAAAAATAATACTGACATTGTTATCTCTGGCTAATTCGACTGACATAAAAAGATATCAGAGTTAGAACAAAAACAAACAACCTTCCTTTCCTTGAAGAGATTTTATTGTATCAAGTGGTGCTCAATTGAGTGTTCTCTGTATTGTTATCATACTAGGACCCACTATTCTGTACAACACCCAAATTCCAGACATCTCAATATGATAAGCAGATGTGAATTAATAAGTATTGTTTCTGTGGAAGCAATTAATTGTACTTCAGTGTATGCCAATTCTGTTCTCCTAACTTCACACAATTTTTATTTACCATTTGTTTCAGCTTTCATACTTCCAGTTCCAGGGTTTTTCATCTTTCCCATTTATACAATGATCCAGTCAATCTATCAACACTAAGAGGTGATTTTTTAGGACCATCAAAATTAATTACAGCTAATATTATGACAACACAAAAGAAATCATTCCAATATTTCAGGGCCTTTGCTATTCAAATTTCATTAGACTCTTAAAAAATGTCCACCTAATCTCATTTTGCTTCAAAGCTTTTCTTTCAAGATAAAAACACAGTAGATCAAATATTCCCATTAATCAAATTGTTTTGCTTAAATATGCTCGAAATCGGTGACGCCAAAAAATTTATAGCAAAGCCTAATATAAAACACCAAGTGCCATCTAGCCCCTCTCATGTTCTGGGACTCAATTTATGGCGACAGTTTATCAATAAATATAAATTCACGATTTCTAGGTAACCTCGTCAAATTTCTCTCAAAAAGATAATAGATTTTAGCTAAGCTTATTTGCCCGCATAAAAAGGGATATAATAAAAGTTATAATAAAATTTCAGTAAATCACCATAGATTTTACTGTACAAAGGCATTAATAAGATTCCACTGTTTGATAAATGCAGTCAAGGCCAAATAAGAGAGATTATAAACATATTACCCATTGATTCAGTGTTCTTTTATATTTTACACCGTTGTATGGCTACCTGAAAATAAATAAATAAAATAGGAAATATGAAAAAAAAATATTGATGAGATTTTTTGTTAATGATTCAATCAACGCTTCAGATAAAAAGCCATTACATTTCAAGTGGATAAAAAAGAGAAGATTATTGATCATCTGAATTAAAGAAATATACTGTGAAATCACTAATTTTGGTGGGGGTTTAATTTTCGTTGTTTTCGTGGTATGAAGAGACCCACGAATTTATGTCCAACACGAAATGTAAATTTTCATATCCACAACTACTAAAAAGTTCTTTATCCACGAAATCAAATCCCGACGAATCAACACTTTTTCCTCAAACCACGAAAATTTGACCCCACGAAAATATGTGATTTTACAGTAATCTATTCTTTTGAATAAAAAATGGATAAAAGCACAATATACCTCATGACCAGATAGCATATAATTATATCAATATTTGTAGATTAAATTTCAAATTATCAAATTTCTTTAAAAAATTTGACAGTGATCTCCAACAGGCCAACCAATGTTTAAGATATATAATCATATAAGTCAATTATGATCTTCTTTGATTTGAATGGATTATCAAAACATTTTCAAGAATAATTCTTGTACATGTACTTTAACATGTACAAACTTGTACTTTTTACATTAATACTGTACATAACATATTAAATTTCTGTAAATTAAGTTCAATCATGTACAGCTATTCAAAACTCTGGATAAATTTTATTTTAAAAGTTTAAAATACTCCAAATGCCAGCAGCTAATTTTCCGAGTGCATTATATGTATTGGATGCACCAATACAGTATACTATTTAATTCAGGCCTTGATTTTATCAACTTAAAACTCACGGAAGAACGCTTAAATTACTTTAAACTATTTCTTAAAGATAATATTATCTGAAAGTGAATAGACAGAAAAATGGGTGACATTCCAAAACTGGAAATATATTACACATGCCTCTTTGTTCTAAATTGCAACATGCAATATATCCTCCTTGGTTATAAAATGGAATTTTTCCCTCCATACATAAATAATTGACTGTTACTTTACATGTGGTGCCTTTGCATTAAAAATGTTCCCCATTTCTTTTAAAAACTATACATTGTATATATCCTATCTTTTTTAAAATCTTTAATTCTAGAAGGTCACAAACATTTTTAGAATGCTTTTTACTATAAGAAATAAAGATATGCCATAAATATTAACTACATTAAAGGAAAAGACAAACAATTCACGTAAGCTGCTGTCCATGAGTATAGGCATTACATTTCCTAAAATGATATTTATTTAAAGTTAGAATACAATCTATTAAAATTTATTGAATTTTATATCAAAGATGGAGGAAAGAAGCAAGGTGTCAATTGTCCCTCCGTATGTCTCTTAGCTGTCTGTCTGTCCCTTTGTAAACTGTTTTCAAAAACACTACCACTCCTACAGTTTTGCCAGGTTTGATTTCAATAAATCTAATTAAAATTAGATCTTTGATCTGAGTACAAACCAGAAGAGCTACAGCCTCATCAGAGACTTCTGGTTCTATATTGAGTCAACAAATTTAAGACTCCTAAAATCTATAGTATTTTTAGTAATGTAAACAGTTGTAAAGTAATTATGGTGATACACAGGTAAACTTGGCAACTACAGCTTTATCTGATAAAAACCAGCTGTTACATCCTAACCTGGCAATGTTTATTCTTTTATCATTTTTTGTAGCATTTGGCAACAGCTGAAAAGTGCGCTTTAGAGGGCTTGACATAATATTGGCAGGTAATACTACAAATGTAAACAGTTTCAACAAAGTTTTAACATTTCCTGCCACATTGAGGCATTCTTACTTTTTACAAGGACTATACAAAATGTATAGTCTTGAGGGATGTAATCCAACCCCCCTCTTGGAGGACTAATGTGGATAGATTTTGTATAGAATGTACTGAATCTTTAAATTCTTCAGTCACTTTGCCCTTATGGACTTGTTACTTTCTATATTAGCAGGGGAACCCATTTGATCTTCGATCTTTTTTTAAGGGTTTACACCTGCTCCCCCATACATTTCAATTGCATGCATTGAGGACTGAAAATGAAGACTTGATTTATATATTTTTTGTTTATCATTAGAGAAAATAATAAAACTCTAAATATAATCATCAGATAGCCAAAAATTTTGGTCAGTTTTGACAGTTGATAAACATGTGGAAGGGAATTGTTATGACAGTGAACTTTTTGCTTTTGATCTCTGTCTATACATTTGCATTATGAATTTTTCAGTAGAGAAAAACCTTAAATGAATACAAATACACAAAAGGATTAGAGAGTCCTAAAGCTCAAATCAATATAATATCCAGAATGCCAATCATTCCTAAGAGGAATTTGACCTGGTATTTTTTGTGTGGCATCCCAATCTGAATTTGAAAAGGTTTGGTAATTTTGTCTGTCTCCGGGATAGACCGCCTTAAAACCATGACAAGGCATTACATAAAAACAGGCACCTGCTTTGTTGTTAAATGGGCAAATCTAACATATCTGTGTGAAAATAGATACATTTATAAGACAGGACATTGCCAGAGAAACAAGCAACTTTCCCCGATCACTCCTTCCTTTTGGGTAGGTTACTCGAATATTAGTGTCTTCCTCTGGGACAAAGCATTTTTCACATTCCTTTTTTTTTTGTCACTGGCCACAACATGTCTCTGAAGGTTTTTTTTCACAAATAATATGTTGCAAATGAATGAGACTTTTATGTGGCATCAAAAGAAGTCTCTCGACAAAATGAACATATTTTTTCTTCTTTAATTTACTTGTGTACTTTTAAATAGCATTAAACTGCAATAACATGTTGATTTAACCTTACACTGATAGTTTGTATTACAAAGCAGTTTAAAGACTCCTCCAACTGCCATGGAGTTCTTAAAAGTCAATAAAACGGCCACACAAATAAACACGCAAAAACCACCCATATCTTTTGAGAATTTCCTTTTTTGCTCCACTGGTTTTTATATTTTCCTTCAATACATTGTTACATATTATTGATATATTTACTTTTATAGCACTTCTATATTTTCAAATAATTTATCAACCTACTCAAAAATTCAGTTCCTACACAGAATTTATGACTCTTTAACAAGCCATTAAAAGTAGAAATAAATAGATATTGGTTAAGTCACAATAAGAGGTATGCTAAAATTGCATCGATCATAAAAATATGACATATTTCGTCAAAAATCTCCTCCAAATTATGATGTATTAATACAGGTCAACATAGGATCATAATAAAAAGTTTGACTCATACTCTCAAAATACATGAAGCAGTGTATATATGCTGATTATGCATTATAAGGGAGATAACTCTTACTAAATGTACAAATTTGCTGAATGCAAATTATATTCTTTATCAAATGTTCTGGTTATTTAAATTAAAAAAGACTTTTTTTTCATTATTTAACTGCTAGTTAATGTCAATGGTTGATTTTTTTTTTAAAGAAAAGGAAATATTAAAAGTGTCACTATTTATACTGATCTGCATCTCCTTTCAAATTAATATACAATCTAGGTGGTCAATTTTTGGCAAATCTAAGGCTATATTTAAGAAATTAATCATTAATTTTACCTAAATACTGTACCAGCAATAATAAATGCATGGGGAAGGGATAGGAAATATCATGGGAAAATTTAGAAAAAATAAAGATCAGAGCAAACAATTATTTCTGGATGAACAACCCTGATTTTTGTTCAGATCAAATGATTTAT
>PRKT01000232.1:631473-657139 GCA_003671525.1 Saccostrea glomerata
TAGACTTGCCATCTAAACCCGAACAATCTACAACAAAAAAGACATTTTCTTTTATACCCTCTGGAACACCCCCTGAAAAAATTTCCCTATCTTCCCTATCCATGACAAAATCTAAAACATCCCTATTCTCTAAAAATTTCCCATGTAGTGAATGAGATGGTGGGCTGCTGAAAGGGACATCTAATGGAATGTCGGAAGATGAAATGCAAGAAACAGATGTCATTTCATGCAATTGGTTTGTTGAATTTAGAGATGGAAGTGAGTCCATAGAGTCAACAGTGACTGATTGTGGACTTGACTGATTTTGAGAATTTTGAGAGGGAGAATTTTGACTGGGAGGAGATTTGACTGAACTTAACATGGGGCTGAGTGGAGGAAGTGAGTCCATAGAGTCAATAGGGATTGACTCTAGGCTTGTTTGAGTTGGAGAATTTTGACTAAGTAATGAAGGAGATTTGACTGGGCTTGACATAGGACTTGGTTTAGCTGGAGAATTTTGAGATGGCTTTTGGTTTTGAACAGAGGAGGCAGACTTAACTGGGATAGATTTTGACTTTGGTTTTGCCAATGGTGGGAAATCAATCTCAGAAGTGAGGTCGACAACAGGGGCAAAGTTGACATGAGCTACTTCCCTGACCCCACTACATTCCTCCCCACATTTACCACATGGATAAGCCATGAGCAATGCATAAAAATCCTAACTTTCACCCAAAACCCTAACAGAAAAAATATGCACCAAAAATCTAAGAAATAATAAGAATTCTACACAAAACAAAAATGACTAGTCAAATAATATATATACAGTAAAGCACTAAAAAAAAGCACTAAGCAAAAAAGCAAGCCAAAATATATATCTCTAAGCCAAAAAGATTGTGGGGATAGAAGGCAGGGACCCCCTGATTTATACTATATTCCTCTTACAGTTTGTCACCCAAGCTCCCACTACAAAGTGAACTCCTCTTTCTTTGAAATTAATGTTATGAAATGTATTTCCTAACCCAAGCTGTAAATATTGAGTTCATGTCAAATTAAGAATTTAATTCTACCCAAGCTGCTAGACCCAGTAGATGCTGATCATACAATGAGCAAGCTGTGACTATTTAATTGGTGAACATGAAGTGAACTGGTTTAATTAAATAGATTGTCTAAATTAGATAAACCTTCATAAATTTGAATTAATAGATAAATGTTCAGCATAAGCTCAGTTTACAAATCAATATTCATCACTTTTTAACCCAAGCAGACTTAAAAGTATAAAACACACTTGTTATCATCCTTACCCATCATTCCAACCAAAGCAACAAGCAAAGCAACTTGGAAATACTTATAGACAAATTTTTATTATACATCATTTTAATTAATTATAATCATTTTAATCCTTTTAATCATTTAAAATTTATAATATCGAACATACTTGCATATATATTATTTAGTGTCATTTTGTATATATCACAGTCATTTTCATCTTGTTAATTACTTGTGTTTTCTTTTTACAGTTAAGATGGAGAGAGTTGCACTTTTGGGACACAGCTATATTGCACGGCTGGAACAAGACATCAAAAATGGACGACTCAACGTTGGAACTAATCTCAGCCTGCCAGACAACTACTCGGTGGAATACTTTGGATTCCGAGGAGCAACAACTTCATCTCTTTTGACAAGTCCCCAGATGCAAGTGTGTGAAGAATACAACCCCACCAAAGTGTTTATTCAGGTTGGAGGGAATGACATCTCACCGGTTCTGTCATCTGTGGATGTTATTCAGGGAATTAGAGAAGTCACCGACAAAGTCCTGGGATTCGACAGTGTCCATACAGTCATCATTGGTAGCCTTTTCCATCAGACCAAGCCCAGAGGAATGACAGCTACAGACTACAACGTACAAGTGGATAGAGTGAACAAGTTTCTCCAGAAGTTTTATGAGCAAGACAGCAGAGTGCACTTCTGGAATATTCGTGGACTAGTGAAACCTACATGGAACATTTGGTTAGATGATGGAACCCAACTCAACATTTCAGCAACCAGGAAGTATGCTCAGCAGATCAGGATGGCCCTCAAGTGTGAAATTTACAGATGAGAGACAATTAAAATAGTGTGCATTCAAATATTGACATATTATATGTGTATGAATTTTAATGTTTCATTATGTTATACTATGTTGAATTAAATTTTATCTATTTCCTTGCTTGTTATGAAATAGACGAATAATAATGAAAACAATTTTGATATATTTTTTTTGTGTTGAAATTTTAAGCCATAATGTAACTAATGTATATAATGTATATAGAAACTGTAACAAATATGAAATTGTTATTTTGCATTTAATATGCATAAATTCTTTGTCATTTGAAATAAAAGTTAAATACAAATAATTTACATGTGTGTTATTGTGTATTTCAACATTGGTATTGTAATTAAGAAACCACTGTTGACTCTAAATAAACACACACACTGACACAGGCTGAGTGGGTCTTGTGTTAATTGTTATCAAAACATTGACATCCTCCAATATCTCTTGGTGTTTGTTGGTATTGTGATACTTAATCCAATAATCCTTCAAAGTGATAATTCAGTTATAAAAAATAATAATTTTAACAATTAAAAAAAAAACTTTACACACATAAAGTAATGAAATTTTAAAAATTGTTAATATATTTTTTTTTTAATATTTTTTTTCTATTAATGAACAGAATAAATAAATATATATAATTCTAAATGCACATTGAAATATATGAAATAATGTTTAATAATATTTGGAATAATTTTAGTTAAAATTCCGTTAAAATTCAAATATACTGGGTTAGACCATCGCTGTGGTCTCTTGTTTACAAATCGACGCGAGTTATCTTTCTTGCGATAGTTCGTTTGGGAGAAAAAATAGTCCCTCATACCGAGCTCCCAAAACACTGTTTAAAACGTATTTTCTTGAAATTTTTTTTAAGACATGCTGAATAAGATTATCATATCAGATTTCATGTATATAATACACATTTGCGTAGGTCTTCCGTAGGTCTTCAATTACCTGTAGGTCTTCAATATTAGGCAGGCCGAAATTCTACCCCCTCTAAATGAATGCGGGTGGTTTCGCTCCAATTACGTGTTCGCGCCGAGTGGTTTCGCACCAATCACTTGTTCGCGCCGAGTGGATTCGCCCCCAATGTATATTATATATTAGCTGTGAAGTTTTCAAAAATTTCTATCTGTATGAGTGCTTTTAATGAAGAATATTATTCTATTTTCTAATTACTGATGTGTCTGTATTGAAAGATTGATTGCCTTTGAAGCTTCCTTGTTCTAACGTGCGAGTACCCATTATTGCCGAGTACCCATTATTGCCGATTTTCGTTTTTACGTTTAAAGATCTGTCAAACGGTAGTTATTTGTAATTTTTTCGCAAGATACATAAATTACACAATTTTTTTCAACCTCCCAATCGTCTCAGAGAAAGAAAAAGTTGTTTAGAATTAATAAACTCACCGGTGATATATCAAGTCTTTGAAAACACACAAAATAGCAGTCGTGCGACAGGACATGCCACAGAATTTTCGGCTATATTTCCATTTTACTGAAAGAATCAGTCATGTTTTGGTGCAAATCAAATGAATATTATCCTGCATGCAATGATACTAAATGAAATTATCCATGATAATATTTCTACTTGCTGTATTTCACGAAAATTACGATTGAGTACGAAGCGTCTGCTGTACGACGCCATTTTTGTTTTATACGGGAGCGGATCAAAATCCACCACAAGCACCTGTTCTTATTAAATCTGCAATAGGTTATTTATATCGATTTATTTTTGCTCGTATCGCTTCAAAATTATACGGAAAACATTTTAAATTAACATAACAAGGTGGAAGTGTTGTTTTTTAATAAAAAAAATATTTATAAATGGGAAAATAAATGGGAAAATGAGAAAAAAATTCTCAGGTTCTGGATGACATGAGAGTACAAAGACATATCCTGGATTCATCCTTGGAGAAACAATATACTCAATTAATATCTTGCTCTAATTTTTTTTTCTTCAAGAGATAAAAAAAAAAAATAAATATTATGAAAAATGAAGTTCTATTGAGGATGGGGGTGCAAGCTACTTTTCTTCAAAAACTCCTTTTTACAACTCCAAGTCATTTTATAGCTATAAAAATTGGAAACTGAAACCCATGCAGGGGCTGAAGGGTCTAAAGTCATACCTTATAAATGAAAAAAATTCTTTTGAATAAATACCAGGGTTACCCTTAACTTTTGACATACTGCTGTATTTATTGAACTTTTATGTAGTTTTATAATCCTTAAATATACAGTGACAAATTTACATGTTTATAATTTAACAAAAAAACACTTTAGAAAATTAAAATGCTTTGACACTGTTTTATTTGTTTATCTTGCAACTGGTGAAAAAGAAGCAATGTACATAGGTAATACCCCCCCCCCCCCAATGGTTTAGAGAGTACCTTAGAATTAAAGTTAAGCAAAGTCAAAATATTGTTTGCATGCAGTTTGTAAAATTAGTAATACCTGGAAATCAAATGTAAGAATGCAATTTTTATCTAACAGTCTGCTTCTGAAGGGGGAAATAAATTGTTTACTAAATTAAATTAAAAAAAATGCATTGCCAAATATATTGTATATACTTCATAGATCATAAAACATTTTATTTCTGGAACATGATATCTTACACATTTCTCTGGTTATCTGCCAATTTAGAATTAAAAAAAAAATACCAAACCAAAAAATTAGATTACCATTGCAATCTAATTTTTCTTAGTGGAATTAATGAGTTTTTTTAAAATTTAATATTAAAGAAGGTGGGATACATTTTCAGCTGAAGATTCCCTGTGTAGAATGCTGAAGAATTTGAAATACATGTTTTTAAATAATTTATGGCATATGATAGATATAAAAATTCTACTTACTGAGCTTAATTTAAGTGGAATGCAATTATAGTTGAAAAACATTTTTTTTCTTTAGTACTAACAGAAAAGACAAGGAAACAAACACATGCTAGAAGTGTTTCATTTACAAGCTACATCAACATACATGTGTGTAACAGAAAATATTCAAATCAACTGATATCTTTTTAGTTAATGAAAATAATTTTTGTTGAATTGACATAGATAGTAAATGCCTATAAATCCGAATTCTGTATCAAGCATTGCAAAATGATTCTTGTATATCTGTACATCAACAATCATAAGGTACCTAAGGCTAGTATTACCATTTAAATATTTCCATCTTGTGCATCTGCCTTTGTGTCTGATTCTAAGGAGGTCCTATATGCATGTGTAAATCTTGTGCTGCTGTCTTTGTGTTTGACCTCAATGGGTGGGGACTATTGAAATTGACACGGGTGGCCTCGTGTAATTTGAATCTATTTGTTTATATTTTTAAAATCTAAATTTACAATTTTATTTCACAATGAAAAGAAAATATAAGGAATCACTGTCTAGTTAGTTAGCTTCACTCGTTATGCAAATTATCCCATAATTTCAACTATCATTGATGCCCTTGTATACTCTACTAACTTGACAGTTATTCCTTAAATATTTCCATTTCTAATTTTTTTCTCTGTGATAACTCTTTGAAAGTTGGAGGAGTTTATTCTTGATAATTCTGCCGGCATCTAAATTAGGCAGGTCGATAGGTCAGCAGCTAAGGAGGTCTAATACGCATGCAAATCTCGTGCGCATCTGTCTCTGTGTCTGACGCTAAGGAAGCCAAATATGCATGTAAATCTCGTGCGGCTGCCTTTGTGTTTGACTTCAGTGTGCGAGGACTATTGAAATTGGCATGGAAGTCCTCGTGTAATTTAAATCTATTAGTCTACATTTTTAATGTCTAAGTCCACAATTTTATTTCGCATTGAAATGGAATATAAGGAATCACTGTCTAGTTTTAAGAGTATGCCAGGGACATCAACAATAGTGGGAAACATGGGATAATTTTAGCATAACGGGATTCGCCCGTTATGCAAATTATCCCATGTTTCCCACTATTGTTGATGCCCTGGCATACTCTCAAAACTAGACAGTGATTCCTTAAATAACTATTGAAAATGACTGCCTTAATTCTACCAGGGTATATACAATGGACACATACTTTTCACAATTTTAGAATCAAAATGATTTCAATCACATATCCATAAACTTTTAGATGTACAGTTTACATTTGCAACTTTTTTAACTACTCAGTGTATATACAATGTATATGGAAACATTTTTTAATCTAGATGAAAATAGAGAAAAGTTACTTCCATTTACAGTTACAACATTTCTTTACATACTCCTATATATTTTTTTAATTCTTTACATAAAACTGTAAAGCTGTGATTTAGCAGCCATAGGCAGAGGTCGGTATGACATTCAACTCCTTAAAAAATCTTCAGATACTGTAGTCAACCATTTATTTGGTCATTGGCAAGGCAAAGTAAGGAAAGGTGCTTGATATGTGCCTAAAACAAACAAAACAAATTTGGGATATAGAACAGTAATCCACAATAAATAAAAAAATAATTAAGTTATTTTGTTTGATTAATGATTAAAGTTATAAAAATTCCAATTTTTATATTGCAAAATTATTTCGAACATTAACAGTGCATACTGAAGATTAGTTGTTAAGAACTTGAAATATTTTTAAACACAATTGTAACAGAAAATAAAAATCTACTGCTTGACAGATTCATAAAACCTTTCCCAGTTGATATTATACAGTTATGGACTTCATAAAGGTCAATATGTGGTTATAAGGAATCATGATAAGTGATATTGACAGAAAACACAGGATGTCATAATTATTGTTGAAATGGTACCGTTATACCTTTGCATATTTCGATCTCATCTTCCTCAAAGAAGCTCCTCTTGACAGCCATCTTTTGCGTATATTCTGGAAAGCACCAACTAGTCTTCCAACACTGGTCTTATTCCGAAAACTTCTGAATTCACATGAAAAGGAACTTCAGCAAATATATTATAGAATCATGACAAATTCTTGAACACATATAACATGTATAAAGTAAATAATTATACCTTCACTGATTTCTCATTAATGTGACCCTCAGTTGCCAAGTTTATTTTCTTCAAGACTGATAGTTTCTTTAAGATTTCCTTCATTGCATGCAGTTTGTTGCATAGTCGTTGGGATGGGGGAGAGGTCTAAGTGATTTGTTTTATAAAAATATTAAAAATTATACCTAATTCAACAACATTTCATATTAGTTATCATTATTAAAAACATCCAAGTAACATAACCTCGCTGAAGAAGTGACACCACAATATGAAACCTCCAAACTTGCAGTTCGTGTGCATTATATCAGATGCAGGTGCGTGGGGGTGGGGCTGGGATTTTTTTCTATACCGGTATATATTTTAATGTACATGAAAAAAAATTATATCAATACTTCTCATTATTAAAAAAATATCAAGATGACACTGACCAGTGACATTCGTTTACTGCCATCGATGTGGAAGTACGCCATGGGGCTCAAGCATCTCGGCTAAACCACGGAGCCCCGCCCACCATGTTGGAAGGAATATTTAAAGGCTGGTTCACAAGCAAAATATTCGCAAAAACTGGTTAAAAAGTGTTTGCAAAAGCTCTGCAGCCGATGAGACATATACTTCTCTTTCTATTTTCTGTCACAATACTGCGTTTACTTGGAAAAATAGCGCTGCGGACATTGTCAGTTCTGATAAAGCTTCAAAGCACATGTTTCTCAATGTTTATTTTTGCGCACGAGGTCGTAGCAACATCGAAAAAAAATAGGTCACTCTAAAATTAAAATAAAACATTAAAATTGCGTTTCTAATTAAATAATTTTGCATCGGAGACATTTTTCAGTCTTTTTTGGTCATGAATTTAAAAAAAAGTTGGTTTATTTAGCGATTAGTTGGTGAATAATGAGGAAAAGATATAAGCGGCAATAATGGGTACTCTACTTCCTGTTTATCCAAGGTCATGGACGGGGTTTATTTTTAGCCCGAAAGTAAGTGGAGAAGGACTTGTTTCAAATGAAAAATATATCTCATGTTAATTGAATGAACATTGCAGAGATACATATAGAAATTATTTTAAATAAACTTATATATTGGACATGACAAGGAAAAATATGGTATTTTTCGGCAATAATGGGTACTCGCACGTTACATAATTTAATATTGTAAATAAACTGAAAAACAGTGACAACCTTCATTGAAAAAATCAACGCATTTTGTGAAATAAATATCTATATTTTAATATCCAGTCCTAAATTATTCCAAATAAGACGATCAAATCTGTTCAAATTTAGTCATAATTTGGCTAAAAATGGCCTCACTAAATTTATTAATACAAATTGGGATAATTATCCCACACAACACGACATTGACGCTTGGGGTTAATTAATTGCAAGCTACCTGGCAGGTAATCAGGGGGAAAGCCAGTCTGTATACTACCCATATCTTACCTGTAGATAAATGGGGCGAAACCACTCGGCGCGAACACGTAATCGGCGCGAAACCACCCTACACCCTCTAAATAATAAATTCATGTGCTTGTGATTTGGGCCAAATGTACCACTATATATAAGATTTTAAAGCAATAAATCTTTCTCCAAAAGCTGCATTCTTTATATGCTTCAAGATGCACACCTTATCATATGTCACCTATTTTCTATCGTCTGTACTCCATGGTACTCCTGCTTCTGTTCTAGGCTAGCTTCTCCAATGAATTTTGAAACACTTTGAAACACCCGCCCAAGGTCAAGGTCTGAGGATGTAATCAACCGAGGTGTTCCGAATGTCGAACATGCTTGCAGCTATATTTAGTACGGATCACATGATCACAACAAAGTCCCGGTGACGGGTGTAATGTACAGGATGTGTACATAACTTACATCATACATGCTGTGTTAATTGTTAGTTGTAAAATACACAAATATGTCTAGAGAAGAATTAATGTGGGACCACACAGGGGAAGACTTGGACGACCCCCTGATCGGCAGTTACGAGGACGAGGAGGCTGCATCTATGTCATACAGGTAGGCCTACAAAGAATAATAACAGCAGTGCATGTCATAAGAGTATTGAACTGTTGAATTGGATAAAATGTTTAGCTGCAGCTGTTACACAAGCTGGTGATGCGTCTATTTGTACGATATGTAAGAATGAAGAGAGCATACAGTGTTTTAAGTAGTTCCGGATTGCAACTAGGAAAACGCTCGCTGCATTGTTTGCATAGGACTTAAAGTTGATTTCTAAACTGAATCAAATAGTCTTTTTCCTACCTTTTCAACCCCTAATGGCATTTTGTTAAAAATGTTACACTATATTATAAAACTCTCGTACATTAGATATAAGGGAATTCAAGCAGTTTCGAAAATTCAAGTAGTTCCGGTTATAGTCATTTATCGGGATTTTTAAATTGAAATCGTATCAAAATTCATGATAAATGATCAATTTGTAGAGAATATCCTACAATGAGACCTTAACATGTAATTTATATATGCATTATATGAATAAAAATATAAAGGAGAAAACATGATGTTTAAGCAAATTTATTGAAAATGAAAACATTAATTAATATCAACATGAAGTGAACTTATGTTTTTATACACTTTCTCAGCCCTTTTAAAATCAATTTAATTATTTACAAATATTTCAATGAAGAATTAAATTATATTTTTGTCCTTTTTAATTTTTTTTTTAAAATCTTGTATGGTGTACAAGTCCTTTGACAAAACACCGTCCGTAGTAAATCCAGAACTACTTAAATTGGGATGTTGTGAAGATTGCTCATTATTTTGGAGATGCTTCGTAGTGATAGAAAACCCAAAATTCTTGAGAAAGAAGAAACACCAGTGTCTTATCCACACTTCACGAATTAAATAGGTACCCTTAAAAAGTTTCAAAAAACACCTACAACTTTAGGAACAGCATGTAATTTTTCTATTCAACGTAAATAAAGCGTTTCTGGTAGTAAACATTAAGCTGTTAACATGGAAAGAGAGACGGACGTTATGATCTTGCTTTATCGTCTAGATTTTAGACAATAAATTCAACTTCTTTTATACAGAAATTCACAAAAAACTGAAACCATTTTGTGTGTTTAATTTTCATTTTTAAACGAAAATTATCCGGAACTGCTTAAAATCCGAAACTACTTAAAGCACTGTATTACAATACTTAGCACGTAGCTGGTAAATCTTGTGATATATATTTTAATTTTTTTTAAAATTTCAATTCAATATGATCCATGGTGGTTTGCAAAACATTATACTGTATGTAATAAATTGATTCACAGCTAGATAATACCTCTTATCATTTTAAAAAGTTAATGGGTTTAGGAAGATGTGTGATTTTATTATAGCTCGCTTGAAAAGTGGGAGGGTAAAATAGTGATCGGGTTGTCCATCCATCTGTCTGCATCCATCTGTTATGCATTGGCCAGTACCCATTGCCATCTAGCTCTTTATCTGCAACTCCTCTAGCCACTGAATGAAATTTGATGAGACTTTCACAGATTCTTTGTTACATATAATATGCCATTGTGACCTCCTATTTGACTTCTTTTTTTTCATTTAGTGAGCTCATTGCTCACAGTACTTCTAGTTTAAGATTTCTTTCAAGTGAAACTCACTGACATAAACAGACAATATATCACAATGCAAATGTTTCTGTAGACTAATGAATTTCAAATTTAGAAATATTTTTTCAGAACAGGAAAACCTCTACAGCTGTCCCAATATGAAGCCCTGAAGCTGGCCTCTCAGCTGGAGGAGACGAGCGCGTTATTGCGGACGTACCTGGGTGACCTAGAGTTAAAAAACACTCAGGTGAGGGTCCCCAATATTACCTCCAGACTGTACTCTAGATTATATAAGATAAACAATATAACTTATAGTATAAAGTGACATACGTGAAGAGATACTGAATTCAAGATAAACGAATTATTTGTTTAATTATCTTATAGTTGTCTGATCTTTATAATATGGTCAAGCAGTCAAGATTTATAAAACATCTTCTTTATCGATGTACATGTATGAATTTCTTAACTCCCAACAAACCCCTACCCCCTCCCTTTCTTGATTCTTTCCTACAGCAGGGGCCTATATATATAGTCATGAAGTTATGGAGCCTAATATTTGACTGATGTATTCTACATCTGTATATCTAATTAGGAAGTGCAATCATACTACAATGTATATTTGCAAATTTGGGGGGGGGGAGGGGGGTAGGTCCACTGACTGCCCCTTAGAAAATAACTACCTGGTAAAATTTAAGAGGCCCAGAAAAAATGCAAAACTAGATGCAATGCACTCTTGTTTCAACAGTGGACAATTAGGAATTAAGCAAGGTAGAGGATTGGGAGTGGGGGAGTGTGACAATTAACTACACAGAAATACAATGAAAAGCATGCAAATTGAAAGAAAAGAAAAGTCATCAGCTGCTGATGTTTTTGTTATAGAGCTGAAACTAAATTGAAATTATAGCTTTGTTTTTTTATCTTAATGAATCTTTTGCCTGATCAAAATTAACTGTGAATTAATCAATTTGCACTAAATTGTTATTAAAATATAAATTTTCCAGCAGAAAATATTTAATTTTTTATTTAATTTACAGAATGATACTACAACACCAGAAAGAACCCAGTCAGGATTTTTATTCTCCCTCAAAAGAAAATGTGATCACATACTGGATAAAGCAACAGCTAGTATTAAAGTCATCATTTTAACATTAGCCCTCCAGGTATGAATGTTTAGCTCTACTTTTAAAGGTGTACGTGTGTGAGGGTGAGTTGGAGGGGGTGTCCTCTTTTTGTTCCAATTTTCAAAATATGAAATTTTATACAGTGTTATGAAAATGTTCTCCAATTTTCTTTTGAAATTGAACAAGTTTATGAGAAGTATTTATACAGTAAACACATTTAGAACAACTTTGAATGTTACAAATGTAATTCATATCTAATCAAGTGAAAATAGATTACACTCTAGCAATAGTAGAATCACTGCTATAATATCATTAATATATTATTTATGAGCATGTTCATCATATCCATGTTTTACTTTATGTGTATTGTAGGGGATTAATTTGATCATACAGACACTGATAGACATATGGCCACAGAAAGATGACTACACAGAGCTTGTCGTGGTAGGTTAAAAAACAAACACAAATCAAGTATTATACCCTTACAATGTACCATTTATTTTTTGTAGTCTTTAGATGAAAGCAGTTTCAATTTGATATTGTGGATATCTTTTATGAAAGACATAAAGATCTTTGAACTTATACTTTGCCAAGAGGAAAGATTAAGTAACAATCTTAGTTGACATCTTCTCCCTAAGTTGTGGCTAATTTTAGCAGAGATGAGAGTGTTATTTCTTTCTATATAGTGTACATGTATACATATTCTGTTTATCATGAAAAATGATAATATATTGTTATATTAGGATACAGTAGCTATTTTGTCTTAGGTTTACTGGCATGGGTATATAAATAACTTAATCGATTCCTGACTTGAACAAAATTCAGTTTGTATTTAATCAAAGTACATTGTTCATTTTATATATACCGTAAATTCCTTATTTTTTCACGAGTACAAAATATCAGGAAATGGCTTTAAGACAGCAAATCACGAGAAAAATTTTTACAGAATGTAAATTTATTTTGCAAGAGGCGATTCTCGCAAAACTACACGATAATTAATTCCTTATATTTTTAGGAATCTACAAAACATATGTACAGTTTGGTTTTTGCCATCTCATAAATTTATAAAAGGAAAGAAAATAAACATAGTCAAAAGAGAAAAAAAAAGCAGCATAGTCAAATTAACCTTAAAGTATTGATTATTAGATAAATTATGAAGTGGAATAAAACCTTTACAGAAGAAAACAAGAAAAATATCTATATCAGTACTGTATGATCAAAATTATAAAGTCAGTAGTCAAGAAGTAGTCTTTTTTTTTTGGTCCTTGTGGAACATATTGCAATAATTAAAAATGTAAAACAAAAATATATATGTTTATAATATTAAATTACATGTACCATTGATTTTTAATTATAAGCTTCATCACTTGTTTTACAGAGTTGTTTGACCATGATATTGCTGCAAGTTTTGAATCTGATTTTGCTTCTTATTAGCTCAGGTAAGGCATTCTAAACAAAAACAACAAAAACACTTTACACAGATTCTGTAAAGAGTAAAATTTTATCCTCATGGAAGTTAAATGATATAAATAAACATAGCATTTATATGCTTAGTGAAGTTGGTGAGGCAGTTGTTTCTACATGAAGTCAGTGCCTTGCTCCTAGCTCAGTCCTATATGGCAGCCATCTTGGTTTTTGCTGGGATCTACACACTCACAAAAAGACTAGCAGTAAGTTATATTATTCATTTTGCAATGTTTATATTTTATACAGTAAAAGTCACTTATGGAAGTAATGTGCCAGGAACAAACAATTTTTGTCCATGATATTTCAGTTATTGTAATTTATCTCCTCATCAGTTATATTTTTATGATTGAGGAAAAAAATATCGTACATTTATACACAATTATAAATAAATAATTTGCAGAAATAAACATAGCGTCATGTTAAATATTTGTATATCAATAATTGTAGCCCGACTCCTGGAAAGATGTCCACGAGGATGTATCAAAAGACCCTGCCTTGATTATTGTGATGTATTGTCAGTTCCTGTATTTCTCAGTATCTACATCTACACTCTGTGGTAAGCAACGGCAGTTTTGTCGTCATACTTTGTATTTAGTCATGACAAATGAATTAGATTCCTTATTGGGTTGTCTTTTTTCCCAGGTACTGCAGATGTGACACCTCACATGTGGTACAACTATCTCTGTGTTTCCATACAGGTTGGTTGCAAACTGTGACTTTTCCTGATTTATATAAACATACAGAAATAATCCCCCCCCCCCCTTTTTTTTTTTTGCAAAAAGGAAATTATATAATTCTCCTTTTAAAAGAGTTCCAAATACATTGTAATTGAGGTTAGTTTGATGAAATAAGTTTTTTGTTAATTGATTTCTAACTTTTAGTAAGATGAATGGTTTTATGTACATTCTTTTATGTTCTTAGATGCTTAGTAAAATTTATGACAGTAATATTTATGCGCCCAGATTGAAAGATTGAAAGATCCGAGACGTATATTGTTTTTATCCAGTCTGTTTGTCTGTATGTTTATCTGTTTGTCTGCAAACTTTAGCCTTTGCCATAACTTTTGAACCATGAATGGTTGAGACTACATATTTGGTATGCATACTCCACTAATTAAGTTCTTTCAAATGACACCAAGATCATTGACCTTGTGAGCTTGACTGTGACCTATATAAAAAAATATGCTAAAAATAGTTTTTTTTCTGCAAACTTTAACCTTTGCCATAACTTTTGAACTTTAAAAGATATAGACTTCATATTTGGTATGCATACACCACTGATTAAGCTCTTTTAAATGAAACCATGTTCAATGACCTTGTGACCTTGACTGTGACCTATACGCTAAATACATGTATAGCCTTTTTGTCCTCAAACTTTAACCTTCACCATAACTTTTGAACCATGAAAGATAGAGACTTCATATTTGGTTTGCATACTTCACTAATCAAGTTCTTTCATATGACACCAAGATAAATGACCTCGGGAACTTGACTGTGACCTATATGCTAAAAATGATTTTTAACTTTGTTGCAGCCAGGCACATAGTGTTTCACAAACACGTTTCGTTTTGTTGAGCAGTGTGACATAACCTAGTTAGCATGAAAAACATTCCTGTTTCAGATGTTGCTGAGTTTTATGTACTTTGCCTCTATACTGGGTCAGGTCATGGCCCCGATTACTGCCCCTTCCTCCTCCATTCGACAAACTCTCCACAGAAACAGACTACAGAGTCAGATTTTCATAAACAGCAGACGATCAAGCATAGTACAGGAAAACATTGTCAATACTGGTTTGTGTCTTATTTGATTACTGAAGAAGCACAAATTTTCGTTTGGATAAAATTTCATTGATTTGTCACCTAAAATAGATTTGTGGGCATTTAATTTCATTGTTTTGAAAGTAACCCTTTTCAAAATAAAGTCATATAAAAATTTTGTGTATACTTTAATTTTGTTATTAATTGTTAACAACAAAATAATTAAAATTCAATCCCTCTTCTGAAATTTGTGCATTTACAGTATTTCTTATGGTGATTCAACTTCACTGTTGAACTGACGTATGATTGCATGCTTATGAAAGTTGGACATGATAAAGCATAGGATCAATAGACAACAATTTAAAGTTCTTTGATGAATCAAGCTAAAGTTACGCTTGTTTTTTCAACTACTTGTAGTGTTGTGTTGTTGTTTTTTTTTTACATTACAAGGAGTATTTTAAAATATGTTAATATCTTTTCTTTTCAGGAAGCTCTGGGTCCTGATACTTGATGAAAGAGCATCGAGCAAAAACATACAAGAACTTGGATGATGAGATGAAATTTAGTCAATGTGATTTTCCACATCTTTCTTGGAAAATTATATGATTTGCTGCTTGCTTGTCCTAATGCCTTAAATCTTCATCTGTCATCAGTTGTGCTTACACTTTTAACATTTTTGAGGTTTTTTCCTTGAGCAGGGTTAAAGGTGGTGAACAAAAATCTTTAGAAATCGATTGTTAAACTGTGATACAAAAAATCTTAATGCGAATGCTTAATGCAAAGCTAACAAAACTATTTTAGTGTTGATCAAACTGTGACCCCTTGCACAAGATAGTCCCTTTAAAATGGATAAAAAAAATCCTGGAAATATATTGGTTTTATTTTCAGTATTACATCAGTGTACTAGTATTATTTGTAAACATATTTAAATAATGTAGATTCAAGGTTATGACCCTTTGTACAGAAACATGACAACAAGGACCAAAATCTTTACAGAAATATATTGAACTGTGTTCATATCAACTCAAACACTGCATTTTCATCTTGATCGAGGCTCTTAAGTAGTGCATTTGGAAATAAAATGACAAGAACTCCACTTATAACATAAAAATATGTTTGCCAGCAATTTTCTCACTTCAATGTTCTTAAGGACATACGCAATGTAGATTAAACTAATTGTCCTTTTCTCTGGAAGTTGAAGAGTTCCAACACTTGAAGGACCTGTGTAGTAGCTATTATTGTCAATACATGTATATGGTGTTGTGCACTTCCTCTTAAACAAATTTAAATAAAGAAAATATCTAGAATGTATCACTATGCTTAAAATATTTTTTCTATTTTTCTTTGAGTATACAAGAATTTTCATCTAGTGATATATGCTGATTTTTTTTGTCATACGAACGTTTAACAGTGCTATGATTTTAGATTAAAATTTTTTAGAAAATTATCAGTAGGTAAGGTACATTACGCATGTCCTTAAGTTACTGTAATATCATGTAAACGGAACTTTATTTAGGATTTTTTTTTATTTAAAAACCACTCTTTACTGGTAGGTTTAGATTTAAATTTCACAGGATAAAGCCAATCAAATCAATATAGTTTCCTTCTTATTATTTTGTTACGCAATGGATATCATGAAACGGACACAGAACAAGGAAACATAATTATGTTATGAAATTTGTCCTTCTACACTTGATCATGTTTAAATGTTCCAAAGTCCCCTGATTTAAATAAGTTCGAATTATTCTCGACCTTTAGTACATATTGGAGAAGTTGTTCTATATGAAAATTGAAATAGCTTCCCGTGTCCCAGCACTTGCAAGTTTAAAAGTGTTTCAAAAAGCAAATGGGACTTAAAGTCTCTAATATTCGATCTTAAATTGTAATACGAGACATATGTAATGCTATAGGAGTTTGTTGTTGAGGATAATATGGGGAAGGGGATACTTGTTGAAAAATTGAAGTAGAGGGGTTGTCAGTGATAAACTATCCCTAAGGTACGAAAGCCCAGAAGGCTCATTCGAGATTCAAGTTTCGAAATACGAGATTCAAAATTCGAGTTTCGAGATTCAAGATCCAGATTAACCAATCAAAAGGCTCATTCGAGATTCGAGGTTCGAAATACGAGATTCGAAATTCGAGTTTTGAGATTCAAAATCCAGATTAACCAATCAGATGCGGGTTCAACATTTGATTACTCCCATATATTATGTTTTATCTATCAATAAATCGTACTAAGGCAATTTTTAAAATATCTGTTTGAACAGACTCGACCCGCTGTACGATTCCTGCTGAACAAACCACTTGCAACTTTTACCACGTTTCAATAACTGAGATTGTTAATATCAAACGACTCTTTTTCATTTGGCTATTTTAAACACCATGACTGCTTTTATTACAGGTTAACTTAGTTTAACATTTCTTTTACCATACCAGTGTATTGTTGCAGACTGTATCCATATAGGAACTTTCCATGTTAAATCCCCAGTTCTGTACTGAGAAACTTTTAACAAACTAATAATCATCAACATTCCATGGTGACAAGTTTTTAAGTTGCAAAAATTCCTCTCGTAAACTTTTTGCTTCCATAGTTGTTCCATTTTCTAGTTCAAACTCCTTTGTTAGATTGATTGTATGTTGTTAAAAAAGTCCCTCATATGGAGAAGCCACCTTTTGCCGATGGAGAGCTACACATTTTGTCCTTTACTCTGCTTTCAGAACCGTTAAGCAGGGAGGGAGCTTTTTTGTGCCAGCACCTACTGCGACAAGGTACCTCGGTTTATACGGTCTATTCCAAAGGACTGGTCACGTCCCCAGATTCGAACCTGTGACGTAAGGATCAGCTCATTACTTCACGACTCTAGAGCAGACGCTGTAACCACTGTGCCACGTTCCTTTGTAGATTGTAACGAGATGAACATCAATGCATTTCGTTTTTAGCAACATTAGTAAAACTTTCGAATTCATAAGATTCCGCGTCAGAATCTAAAAGAAAAAGCTTCTGCACATGCATACCTAATAGCAGTTTAGATGCTGCTCCAGAAAGTCTTAGACTTAATAGAAATTTCTCTGTGTATAAACGAGTAAATGTTCAAAACCAATCTGTGACCCCTTAGTTTTCAGTCTGCATAAAAACAGTATGTTTAGAGTAAGAGGCGAGTTATTGACAAACAAATCGAGGAAACAAGAATATCGAAAGTCTCGTTTAAAGTCAGCATTTGGCAAGTTCTAAGGACTATACAATGACCTTGTCGGCAAATACAATCTACCATTAGGTCGAATTCTGACTACTTTTTCAAAGTATTGCTAGGATATTATTTACAAACTCGATTGGTTGTCTGTGTTGCGCAGTGGTTATAAATCGTTTGCTCTAGGGTAGCGGAGTAAGAACTGATCCTTACATCGGTGGTTCGAATTCACTGCAGGATGTGGAGATCAGTCCTTCGAATGAAACCGTATATAAAATGATGACCCGTGTTTCAGTTGGCGTTACCACGAAAAAGACCCCTCAATCACTGCTCAATGGCTCTGTGTGCCGAGTACAGATATAAAATCGGCAGCCCTCCACTGGTAAGTGGTGTCGTCTCTATGTGACTATAAAATTCTCTGAAGGACTTTAAAAAAAAAACACTAAACTGTCTACGGATTTTCCCTGTTTTCCCGATCATGACAAGGAGCAAACGGCAGGTGTGACCGAACAAGATGATCATTTCTCCATGGCAAATGATCCCACCTCTGATGTATTTGCGTATACATATGGCACGCCAAATTCACAAAAAGGAGCTAAACATAGTTTTGCAATTGATAAACTAGGTTTATCGACTATAGAATATAGTTTACAAGCCGTGAACTATACTTAACACATCATTAACTATAGTTTTCATCTGTAAAACAATATTTAAGGGTTGTTAACAATAGTTTGCGAATGCTAATCTAAATTTATCTGTCTGTAATAAAACGTTATCGATAGATTTTGTTGATAAAAATAGATTCACGTCTGTAAATTATAATTTACAATCGTGAACTATAGTTAAGAGTTGTTTATCATTGTTTCACATATCATGAAACTATATTTATCAGATCGTTAACTATAGTTAAGAGTTGTAAACCATAGTTTATCATGTATATTTATCAGATAATCTATGTTTTGCAATCGCAAATGATTGTTTTCGGTGTTAACTAGAGTTTACAGTCCATAAACTATAGATAACAACCGATAAACCTAGTTTATCGACTGTGAAACTATGTTTAGCTCATTTTTGTGAATTTGGCGTGTCATATACACAGCCTTTTATTGAATTAAGTCCTACATGTAAGGTGTGAACATTTGAGTACAGTAGAGCGATTCACTGAAATATTTCCCAATATCTTCAAAACAAAACCTTCGTGAAAGTTTCTTAATAACTTTTTTCGAATACATATGTTCTTGAGGGCATGCAGACAATGGCTTGTATAAAAAAAGTTTTATTTACTGTTTAGAATTACCCTCAAAAACATTTAGCCACAACTGTTTTCATTGATTGTATGTTGTTTAACGCCCCTCTTGAGAATTTTTTACTCAATGGAGACGCCACCATTTTCCGGTGGAGAGCTAGAAATTCTGACCTATACTCGGCACTCGGGGCCATTGAGCAGGCAGGGATCTTTTTCATGCAAGCACCTACTGCGACACGGGACCTCGGTTTATACGGTATCATCTGAAGGAATGGTCTCCACGTCCCACAACTTCAGTTACTAAATTAAAGTAAAGATGCAGCTTAATAGCACATTACCACGAAACATTTCGCAAATATCTCTGACCCGTCATCCGATAATATAAATATGTTACATGTAGTTTTATTCGTCCACCTTCCACCTTCCAGGAAAAAGATGTGTCAAGCTTATTTAGAATAAAGTTTCCGAATATTCCCGAAAAAGACAAAGGGGAAGTATTGTACGTTATGTCCTTATGCTGCCAGTCAAAATGAAAAATACAAAACACGATACACGTTTTAAAAAAAATTGGCTTGAAGTTGTTTTTTTTTTTAGATATGAGGTTGGGGATTCCAGATGGCTACCTGTTCAGAAGAGTCTTAACTTCATCTTCATTTCCAAGCCATATTAGTATTAATTTACTCTTCGTTTAGTGTGCCTTCGGTTAACGATTTCTTTTAAAATACACGTACTTTGTTCTGTAAACCTCTTGTCAAAAAAGATTACAGGCTTGGTCTATGTTGATATATTAAAATTTATTCCGTAGAAAAAGACATATACAGCATCTACAGCATTTATTTTTAGATATTCTTCCTCAAATGATCAACTGTTGCAACCACTATTGAACATTTTATAATTATTATATATTCACTATGATTGAAATGGATATTTTAATATTGATTGAAAGTGCAGTTCAAAACCAGGCAACAACAACCTTTGAAATAACGTTCGCTGATGAAATAATTACATCAAAGATGGTCATCACAAAACAACTATTAAAAACACTCAGTAATGTTTTCCTGTTTTTCATCTTAGCTTTCTGGTGGTTGTAGCACCAAATTCTGAAAGATAGGCTCTGTATTTTATATCATATTCCTTTTTCTTTTCGGGCATTCTCAGATGATGACAAATTGTACTGACCAGGCCGGAAATGTTTGGAAATTCCTCACATTGTTTCTCTATGTCACTCATATAATTCATCAAAGGATAAATGCGCAGCTCTAATCGTGACACATAAAATAGGTGTTCATAGTAATGATTTAGTTTCTCCTTCAGTACTCGATTCTGCAAAATTATTTCTCCTTTCAAAGTTTCATCTTCAATGGCATTCACATCAAAAGGATCTTGTTCGATTGCATGTTTCAAACAGCGTATGGCTGATTCGACGGCAGGTAAACTTAACGTGACATTTCTTTTGTCATACTCTGTAAGACTGTATTCATAAAGAAATTTTGCTATAGACGTATAATCTACAACTTTGTCCATTGGGATTGGTAACCAACTAATTGAATCATCTACACTCCAGGGTATGAGGTTTTCTAGTAGTAAAGCACCTTCTGGTTTATATTTATCCGCCAGATTACCTCCATATTCTTGGTCAGACTCTTTTGCAACTATGATTCGTGAGGAACGTTGGTCAATTTGGTTGATAAAGCCTTCAATAAAATCTAAAAAGTTAGGAGTATTCGCTTCTGAATCTGGTAAAAGAAGCAGAAGTTCATATGTGTCTTCTAAAAGTTGGGATACTGTTTTATAAAGTCCAATCCTCGAGAGAACCTTTGAAGTGCGTAAAGATGTTGAAATCAACGTATTTTCGACTGTGGCTCTTAAATTCATAGTTTGCACAAAGGTTGGAATGTCTGAAAGAACTTTTCTGACCAAGTTTGCTCCATACATATATCCATGTTTTTCAGCAACGAACTGCATTATGTGTGCCGGAAATAATCGGATGGACTCAATGAAGATACACAGAACATCAATGTCTTCCTCTAACAAGCAGTCAATTAGGTTTTTGGTTGGAATGAAGTAATGAGGCAGAAACCTAGTTTTTAAGCAGTATATCAGTTTACTGATGACATACAGTACGCAACCACAGAAGGAAGTGTCCCAAGCGCTGGAAGGCATTTCCTCACATGAACGTAAAAAGACTGCTGTCAAGTGCTTTAATTTCAGAGAACGACTGAGATGAAATGTCGTATTTTCAAGTAACACTTTCAGGACAAAATATCCATACTGCTGTGTCTCTGTAAGGTTTTCCATGATAATGTACTTTGCCATGGAGAAATTGTATTTCCATTCTATCGTAGGATTTTTACTTTTTAGGTGAGGTTTGGGAATTAACGTGCAACCTCTCTGCAAAATACGGTAAATGAGACCAGGCGACGGGTAATCAAAGCATCTTTTTCGCTCACTCCACTCACAAGTCATCGACGGAAATGAGCAAAATATACCTATGTGCTGTATTTCTGTGTGATGAAAATGGGGATGAGACTTAAGACTTTGGGGAATGTCGTATGCTTGTAAATAAGCACTTGATCCAATTTGCAAAACATGTTCGTCTCCGCATGTTGCTAGACTCTTTGGAAGTTTAAGTCTGCAGTACCCAGGGTGGGTATCTAAGGACTCTTCACTCATAATATGTGATGACAAATGTTGGAACTCTGAAACTACAGATCCAACTGATCTGTCTTCTCTGATAACAACAACTTTTGCCTTCTCTCTACAGTTTTTGTTGTAGAAGTGGTGCATTTTCTGCGATCTAGTTATGTCCTTTAATGTAAAATGACACGGATTACACCAAGGACCTCTAAAATGATATAATGCTTTCGGATCATCCCCTTTAAAGAATAGCCGTCCATCTGCTGTACTGTTGGTATCTTTAAGTGTTTTAGGCAGGAGAGTTTTCATTATGAACGATAAATGTATCAATGGTATTCCCGTTAGAGGATCGATATGCATTTTACCCCATGTTAGAAGTTGGATTGACTCTGTGGAAAGATACGCATGTATTAAATGTTTGGGTTTAGATGAATACTTCATTAAATTTGACAAAAATATATAATTATTTAAGGGGTCCGACTGGGTTTTCATTGCGCAGTATTTCGCGCATCAAGAATACCTGGTCTGGGTAGCCCTTTCAATCAAGTGCATGAAGGTCGATCATTGGGTGCTGGAACTTGATTGACATTAACTAAGTAGTACCTGTGTATACCCCATGTACCTTGTTTGGCACTCGTGTGGACCTTCAAATTAACTTTTGATCCTTTGATGTTTACTGAACATGGTATAGAGAAACTGTATCACTATGAACATTCAGTGTGTATTAAATCGCTTCCTGTGTATAGGGATTCGGAGACAGATGTCCACAGGTAGACTGATAGCCCCAAAGGCATTCACACCTGTACATAATAAGCCCCTCCCTCACCTGGAATTTACCACCCGGTAAAAAATCTCTGCCTTTAAATGAGACCTTTTCAAGTTAATTAATAAAAATAAACAAAATTTATAAATTTTAGGTATAAAAATGTAATTACAATTTTATATAACTGATTTTTAAACCGATTTTGCAACTGATAAATAGGTTGACGTCGTTAAAATTTGCTTTTGACGTTATGATATACCGAAACTTTTAAAGAAAGGGGTAATAAAAATGTTATTAAGGTAGCCTGATCCTCAGGTTTATAAAATTAGCAGTTAAGTAATCAAAATTACTCATAAAAGGATCTGAATTCACAAAGTTATGTAAATTCATCCATCGAATTTCTTTAAAGTTTAAGATGAAAGTTAATCATATTATATAGGGGAAATTGTCAAATCTCCAATATTTTTACAGAAAAAGCGAATTGGAATATCAGCAATGCATTTTCTAATTTCAAATTGATCAACAAATATATTTTAAGTTAAAAAATGATACCAGGTTCCCGGGCATTCGGAGAAATTGGCATGATTTTTATACTTATTTGGTATTTTTTGTCCACTATTTCCGTCATGTATTCTATAATACACAGAGTAAAAGGCTTTTGCTATCATTGCAAGATACCACAAATCACTTCTTATTTCATATCATGCTAATAAGCATTGGTATCTAAGGCTGGATTCAAGAAAATCTTATTTCTCTAAAACTGTATTATTTTTTCCTTTTTATAGGGTACAAATGTCAACTTTTAAAGACCTTTTCTAAGACTTCCAAAAACCTTGAATCTTATACAGATGTTAAAATGAAAATTATTGCATGAAAAAAAAAAATCATTTCCAAGCTTCATTTTGATGCATTTCAAATTAAATATTAATTTTTGGAGTTATCCTTCCTGGGTGAGGATCGGATATCCTCAAAGAAAATGTAATAAACTTATATGCTTTTGAGATTTAAAAAATACAAAATCTAGAATCTCTCCACTATATCTTTTTTCCTTATAAATCCTTTGTGCCCGTCATATTTTGTAGTACTCTATAAAACCAGGAAAATTCGTTAATTTTTAGCATTTTGAGATGCCCACTCTGGTAACAAGACGGTAGAATTTTGCATTTCTTACATATAATATACAATATAGTATTACTCATCATATATTATAGTTTAAGAAAAAAGTCAATTGTAGTATTTGAATAATTTGCTTTTTAAGTGCTAAAAAGTTAAAGTTATTTATGGTATAAAAATGAAGAGTTTCGCTATTGTATTCACACAGTAAAACCCCAGTAGGCCCCCTTGAGCAAGAAACGATGTAACGTTCATTGAAGAGAATCGTATATCAAAGTGAATAAGATAAAATTGTATCAAATACGGTAGAAGTACTTTTTTTCGGCGTGGTATTAATTTACGCTATGTACGCGGTCAAATATTTTCCACGGATATTTGTCCCATTGTACTTAATATATATGTAAGGCATATAGTGAGAGTTTTAGAAATCCGCGTAATTTTCTACCTGCTATTTAAACAGAAATAAAGATTCCGCAGAATTATGACCACGTGGAAAAAGTACTTTTACAGTAATTGAAGAGTTTTTTTCTACCTTCAGTTTCTTCTAACTGTAGATCAGCTGGACTGTATGATCGAAAGGTATCTGTGCTTTTGCTGCAGTTATTGCTTTTGTCATCCATTGTTTCACCTACAGTTTCTTTTTCATGTATGCTATGTAATGCAAAACCAGTTATGTCTCTCAGTGTGGTTTTTAGTATGTATCTTTCATCTCCCATACTGTTAGCCTTTTCTGTTATAAGATGTTTCTTTGTCTTGGGATCTAAGTCTTTTGAACAAGCTAGAATCCTTAGTATCAACGCTTCTGAAATGGAAATCATGATAATATTTAAAATATATTGTGAAACTATGCAAAGCAATTGTATTATGAATAACAGAAGATACTACGGGATATTACTAAAGGGCCAGTGCTTTTGCCAAAGTTTTGGACGCAAACTTAAATAATGGAACTCTCCAAGGTGACCAAGAAATATTGTCAATCGATTTTGATCATGTTTGTTCATTTTTCCTTTGACTTCAGTCCGGTATATGTCGTCACCATATACGTTGAAGACCACAACTTCAAGGAATAGCATATCAGCGACAGCCTGTAAAATGATATGGTCGCTCCATTCACCAGACCTCGACATTCTTGTTAAATATTCTTCCCATGTTTCTTCTAATAAAAAGGAAGAGGGGTGACTTTTGTCTTTTTGGGAAGGATGCTGTCTCAGATATCTAGAAAATTAAGTAAGAAATGTACTTGACGTTCTGAACTTGATTTACTTGTAGAAATTAATATGTATTTCTAAATAAATATTCTTTTTTAAAATAATAAATTACTGGTATAAATGCTCAAGGTTTTGAAAATACTCGACAATGAAAAGTTCCTGATTTTTTTTTTCAACCGACAACTGTGACAAGATATCTCTTTTAGGACTCTGAATGGAATACTAATACTCATTATTTCGTGTTTTTGTCCCCCGCTTTCGCGAAAGCGAGGGGACATTAAATCTCATTCGTCTGTCCGTCAGTCTGTCAGTCTGTCAGTCTGTCCGTCTGTCAGTCCGTCACAAAAACTTTAACCTTGTCCATAACTTTTGATTTAGCTGAGCTCATATTTCACAAGTGTATTCCTTGTGACAAGACCTTTCTTTGGGTACCACCAAATTTGACCTTTTGACCTTGACCTTGGAGTTTGACCCACTTTTACACAAAAAATCCTAACTTTTACTTTGGCCATATCTTTTGAATGGTAGAAACTAGGACTTTCATATTTCACATATATATTTTTTGTGGCAAGACCTTTCATTGGATTCCAACAACTTTGACCTT
>PRKT01000232.1:660806-676451 GCA_003671525.1 Saccostrea glomerata
TTATCTGAAGTATTTTAATGTTGAATTTTAATCTCCCTTTTAATGCTCTATCATGATTTGAATAATTTAAAATCTATACTTCCACATAAGTTTAATCTTTTCGTGACTTTAATAGTGCTTGGGAATATGTTTAAAGATTTTTCTTCTGTAAAGTGTCAAGTTTGGTTAAATTTCATCAATGGTTCTTTAAAAGAAGTTAAAAATGTGAAAAATTTACAGCTAACCTGGCGGATGGTCGTTGTATGTTTGTTGATCAGAAATTTGAGTTAAAGCTCTAGTTAGCTTAAAAGGATACGGGTTTCTTTTTTTTCTCAAAAAACTTTTTAAATAAAGCATGATCAAAAGAATGTCAGCATTAATATGTGTAATTAGGTTTTCTGTGGATATTTGGAGAGGGAGTTATGGAAACCATGACCATCAATGTTTTATTGGAAATCAAAGCATAAATATTTACCTTTTAACGTATAAAAAGCCTAGCTTTCGAAAATCATATTAAAAGTGAAGCTTCCCCACTCCACAATTAAGCTTGTAAAACTTAATTATAGCGAGGAAAAATTTGAGCCAAACTGCAAAAATACGTATAATTGAAAGATCTGTGGATATAATTATTCATTCATTGTAAAGCTACATATGTGCTCAATAATTGTCACTGAAACTAGTCATCCATTTAATTCTTTATTAATGATATAATGTTTATTTAAACTATACTCACCGTCAATAGAAACGCAACACCCTAATTTTAGGGGTGAAAATTATATACAGGATATAACTATGTACCAAATAGGTTAGGACATCTTTTACTTTTCCAAATCAGTTATTTAACCGTTGAATGGTTTTCATTCCATGACCGGAAGTTGATTTTAAGCCCCCTGAACAGAAATCAAAAATTAGCATTTTTTTGAATGATTTTCATTCCTTTACTGTAGTTGATTTTTTAACTCCCTGAACAGAAATCAAAAATTAGCATTTTTAATGAAATTATTGTCAATATTTTAGGTTTTCAAGGTTTTGTATCTGTTAATCATAAGTCTTGTACTAAAAGTCCGGAAAAAAATATCCTTTTTTCTCTTCCGGATGTGATGCCTGTATTTCCTTGAAGTAACTGAAAGCACGCATTTTAACTGCTAATGTTGGAAATTTTCAAAATAAAGAAAAGGGAGAGCTACAGATGCAAATGTACACTACATAACGACTTTTCGGGCTCATGTGTTTCAAAAGCATGAATGACAGTTCCTTGACCGGAAGTCCAAGGGTTACTACACTACGCCAAGTTAGAGAAAATTCGACCTCAGTATCTGAAAAACAGGCAGTTAAAAAAGGACAAGAATATTTATTTCGCTCAGATTAAGACATTGATAAACTTAATGCATGGTAGAATTCGGGCTGCGTATGTTGTACATGGCGGACTAGCACGTTTTAATTGAATGGTCGGAAGGGGGGATGTTTTAGAGTTATGTGTTACTTTATAAGGTTTAAAGATAAGATTAAGAATGAATACATAAATTTAAAAAGTAAATTTACAAAACAATGATACTTCATTTAAATTTCAAATGTTATCTTTAGACCTTAGAAAGTAACACATAACTCTAAAACATCCCCCCTTCCGACCATTCAATTAAAACGTGCTAGTCTGCCATGCACAACATAAGCAGCCCGAATTCTACCATGCATTAAGTTTATCAATGTCTTAATCTGAGCGAAATAAATATTCTTGTCCTTTTTTAAATGCCTGTTTTCCAGATGCTGAGGTCGAATTTTCTCTAACTTGGCGTAGTGTAGTAACCTTTGGACTTCCGGTCAAGGAACTGTCATTCATGCTTTTGAAACACATGAGCCCGAAAAGTCGTTATGTAGTGTATATTTGCATCTGAAGCTCTCCCTTTTCTTTATTTTGAAAATTTCCAACATTAGCAATGAAAATGCGTGCTTTCAGTTACTTTGAGGAAATACAGGCATCACATCCGGAAGAGAAAGAAGGATATGTTTTCCGTACTTTTAGTATAAGACTTATAATTAACAGGTACAAAACCTTGAAAACCCAAAATATTGTCAATAATTTTATTAAAAATGCTAATTTTTTATTTCTGTTCAGGGAGCTAAAAAATCAACTTCCGGTAATGGAATGAAAATCATTCAACCGTTAAATAACTTTTATGGCAAAGTAAAAGATTTCCTAACTTTTTTGGTACATAGTTATATCCCGTTTATGATTTTCACCCCTTCAATTTGGGTGTTGCGTTTCTATTGACCGTGAGTATATGTCACCAAATCTTAAATTAATTGGCATTGTGTAAAAGTGTAACTTTTAAAATGTTATATTGTGGCAAGCAAAAACCGTTGTAAAGAAGGCTACACATTGATGTACATGTATAAAATATTTGCATCCATAGTGTTGTCTACAACATTAAAATTTAAAACTGTTTGTTACTGTGTAACAATAAGTTTCCTTAGCTGGTGACATTATCTTACTCAGAAATGGAGAAGGTGGTGGCCCCGGGGTGGTACCGGTACATTAGGAGGTCTGCATCCACCCTATATAGATTTCCTATTTGTTTTTTTACAGGTCAAGGTGTATCACAATACAAAAAAAATGCCAGTTTTCATGTCGTCCTTACAGAAATTTGCTAAATCCAATGGATTTACTGTCCATGATGTTATGGCAGATGGGAACTGTCTTTTCAGAGCCATAGATGATCAACTTTCTGTTAACGGTATCTTCGGCAACTCCCTGGATTCACTGCGGAAAAACACTCTAAAGTGCGCTAGATAAGAAGTTTTTAATTTTAGATTAGAATTGAGAATATAGTTTATATTTTAAAAGTTTTGAATAATGACAAGATTTTTAAAAATTGACAGGTTTCTTCGGGAAAATCCATATCAAGAAGATGGGTCATTTTCTGAGTCATTTCTTTTCACCGAAAATTGGGAACAATACTTGTCAAGAATGGAGCAAAATACTGAATGGTGTGATCACGTCATATTTAAAGCTGCTGTGGACGCCCTTGGTTTACGAGCTGTTGTCTTTAATGTGTATGGCGACAATATCAGGCGCACAGAAGTTCTTTCCAGAAACCCGTCTGATGGAAACTTAACAGTTTATCTTGGTCATTTTGGAGAATTTCACTATCTTAGCTTAAGACCTAACAACTGGGATAAAGAGTGGCAATACAGTTAAGATGTACAATTTTTTTCTTTTTTTTACCTTTTATATTTAAATTTCTTAGTACATGTAGCATGTAATTTTTGGCATAATTTAATAAGATGTTCGAATTTTTAAAACTGCGTCCTTCCATTTAGAAACGTGTTCTTAACGTAAATAAGCTTTTAAAATGAAACAAACCACACAATATATTTTGCTCTTTCTTTTGATATTGATTATATTTACAAGAAGAGAGGCAAATATAAACGGCTTTAAACTGCGTGCATCCATGCAGAATCTGATTTTTAAAAAATATTTTGATATTTCGTTGTAGAAGCATTGATGTTCAGACAAGAACTACTCACTAAACAGTTTGAAGATATGAAAAATCAAACTGATGAGATAAAGGACTTAAAGGATTTCCAAAGAAAATGTGGACTCCAAACAGAGATGAAAGGTGATGGAAATCAACCCGACTTCGAACATTTCGAATACAGAGTATGTCCAGTTTACGGTTTAAATGACCTTGATATAGAGGAAAATAAAGGTATAATTTTGAATTTTTAAAACGAATGCTGTATTTGAAATATGAAATCAAAAAATTATTTCTTTTATAATATTGAATGAAAGACTGTAGTAGTAACTGGTAGTAAATTCCATAAATGTTTATGTAATCTTTTAAATTGTACAGAATCGCTGAATCGTCTCGTAGAGGATCTATTATACGTTGATGCAAGAACAGGACTCCAATTGCAACATTTGTCGTATCTCATTTACCATTTGATTCCTCCTACGATGTGTTTGTTTAATTCTTTTGATCTTCCAACGGTACAAAAGGATGGGATGAAGTTCCAGTATTTAGGATCATTTGCATCGGGAACATATATATTCCTAAAGGATATTTCACGAGGATATACCCTAAGAAACAAGATGCTACTGTCGTTGCTTTAAGGCAACTTACATCGGCAATTTCAATCGATACAAAGGACACTCATCCAGGCTTTCTACGACTTGAAATTCTATCTTCGTCGCATACATTCCAAGAAAAAAAATTGTATCGAAATGAGGACAGTGTTTTCTTAAAAAGATTAGATGTACCTGAAGAGATATCTTTACCAGAGAGGTCAGAAAAGTGTTTTATTGGGTTCTTCAGTGATACATTTCCTCAAGATGTAGAAGAGTGGATAAACAGACGAAAGAAATATCAGTGGCCACCACATGATGTGGTGTCTGCTATTCAGAAAGCAGGATGTACCATTATTCCAAAACATCACCCAATGAGCTGTAATCCAGATATCGAGTGGAAATTCGATTTCTCGAACTCTGAATCTCGTATTTTTAGAAGTGGTCTTACGGGAAAACAATGGCGCGGTTTTATTGTACTCCGAATACTTCTAGAAAATAGTAAATGTCATTTTGGACATGGGTTAAAATTGAAGCATACTAAGGCAATATTTTTTCATTGCTGTGAGCAGATTCCTATTGAAGCATGGGAGACAAACTTCAGCGGATGTATTCTTTATGCTATGATATTTTTGTTAGCTTGTATAAGAAAAAAGAATTTGCCCCATCATTTCATGCAGTCACGCAATTTATCTGACACCTACACGGAGGTAGATCTTGAAGCCATACATATTCAAATAGAAGCTAGCTATACGCTTGTTTCCAGCGCAGGCTCTGCAATTTCTTGCTGAAGATTATGGCTACACATACGGAGCAAACCTATCAAAATTGATTTTACAAGACTGTAGAAGATTTGCATCAAGTAGAAATATACAGACAACTTTTAATGAAATCTTTGTTCCTGGAACGATCAGAACAATAACATTTTTAACGAGACGTGGGTATTACGAAGCTGCATTCTATCTTCTTCTTTATACCTTTGAGGTACACTTGTCCTCTACATATGCCAAACCAAACGATTTAAAATTCAATTTTGCAGAATTTTTCTGTAGTACTCTCTGCGAAATTCTCCAAGAAGCATCTAGGACCATTTTGGCCAAAACGTTTGAAAACATATATGGTATGAAAATAATCGATTCCGTTCTGAAAACAGATGGTCTCTTTGTTAAAGATATCTTACCTTGGGAGATAGACTACCATATTGCCAATCTGCATATACCGATGGAAAATACGTCTAATTTTGAATCGATTGGTGATTTCTTTTACAAATTTTGTAAAACGGGGGTGAAGAGATTTAATAGTTACTTAGCAACACTAGGAATTTCAGAGGCAATTCGCTGTTTCGAAAGAGCTATTCAAGAGGGAACTATGATTGATACTGAAATTGACGACAAAGCTTTAAAGAATGACATTCAATCTCAGAAATCCGAAAATACGAAAAGGCTTAAGGAAAAATTAAAAAATTGTTACTTGCATACATTCTGCATTTCAAAATTGGAATGCACATACGAGCCCCTTGAAATGTATATGCCTGCAATAGAAGAATTATGCAAAGAATTCCCAGAAATGAGTGAAACTGTCAGCCATATGTACGGATTCTTGCGTTATCCTAGTAAACAAAGGGAATATGAACAACTTTTTAATAGTTTCTTAGGGATAGGTAAGTAAAAATTGCAGCCTTCTTTTGTAAATCTTCCAAATATATTGTTAATTCAGCATACCTCTTTTCTTTTAGATGATGTGTACAAAGGGCCATCGAAATTGAAATATAGTGGATATTGAGCTGTGTCATAGAAAAATGTATGCCAGTATGACGTGTAAGCAAAAGTCATTGATAAACATATGTTTACATATCGGTATGTTAATTAAGTTTAGATATTTAGAATGAAAAGAAACATTCTCTCTTACTAATTCGGACTAAGAGGCTGAATTGTCTGTTTTATTTTTTTTCTTTCAAACTATATTTTATGTTGAATAAATATTCAATATATAGTATTCAAACATCGTTAATTTAACAATGGAATGAATGTTTGTTTCCAAGTTAGCAAATAATTTTAAAATCTTAATCAATTTTCAGAAGATTTACATGTACAATGCATCTGGATACTTGATCAATAAACTTGGGAAATGAACAGTTTTTGTCTTAAGTATTTTTAGTCACCTGAGCCGAAAGCTCAAGTGAGCTTTTCTGATCACATTTTGTCCGTCGTCCGTCCGTCCGTCCGTCTGTAAACTTTTCACATTTTCGACTTCTTCTCAAGAACCACTGGGCCAATTTTGACTAAACCTTGCACAAAGCATCCTTGGGTGAAGTGAAATTTAAATTGTTAAAATTAAGGGCCAAGTCCCCTCACAAGGGGAGTAATCAAAAAAGACAAAAATAGGGTGGGGTCATTAAAAAATCTTCTTCTCAAGAACCACTGGGCCAAAAAAGCTGAAACTTAGGTGGAAGCACCCTGGGGTAGAGTAGATTCTAAATTGTTCAAATCATGACCCCCGGTGGTAGGGCGGGGCCACAATGGGGAATCAAAGTTTTACATAGATATATATCGGAAAAATCTTTGAAAATCTTCTCAAGAACTAATGGTCCAGAAAAGCTGAAACTAATGTAGAAGCATCCTGGGGTAGAGTAGATTCTAAATTGTTCAAATCATGACCCCCGATGTTAGGGCGGGGCCACAATGGGGAATCAAAGTTTTACATAGAAATGCATAGGAAAAATCTTTGAAAATCTTCTTCTCAAGAACCACTGGTCCAGAAAAGCTGAAACTTATGTAGAAGCATTCTAGGGTAGTGAAGATTCTAAATTATTCAAATCATGACCCCCGATGGTAGGACGGGGCCACAATGGGGAATCAAAGTTTTACATAGAAATATATAGAAAAAATCTTTAAAAATCTTCTTCTCAAGAACCACTCGTCCAAAAAACTGAAACTTATGTGGAAGCATCCTGGGGTAGTGAAGATTCTAAATTGTTAAAATCATGACCCTCCGGGGGTAGGGCAAGGCCACAATGGGGAATCAAAGTTTTACATAGAAATATATCGGAAAAATCTTTGAAAATCTTCTTCTCAAGAACCACTGGTCCAGAAAACCTGAAACTTATGTGGAAGCATTCTAGGGTAGTGAAGATTCTAAATTATTCAAATCATGACCCCCGGGGGTAGGGCGGGGCCACAATGGGGAATCAAAGTTTTACATAGAAAAATATAGAAAAAATCGTTGAAAATCTTCTCAAGAACAACTTGGTCAGAAAAGCTGAAACTAATGTGGAAGCATTCTAGGGTAGTGAAGATTCTGAATTGTTCAAATCATGACCTCCGGAGGTAGGTCGGGACCACAATGGGGCATCAAAGTTTTACATAGAAATATATCTGAAAAATCTTTGAAAATCTTCTTCTCAAGAACCACTCATCCAAAAAAACTGAAACTTATGTGGAAGCATCCTAGGGTAGAGTAGATTCTAAATTGTTCAAATCATGACCCTCCGGGGGTAGGGCAAGGCCACAATGGGGAATCAAAGTTTTACATAGAAATATATTGGAAAAATCTTTGAAAATCTTCTTCTCAAGAACCACTTGACCAGAAAAGCTCAAACTTATGTCACATGGAAGCATTCTTGGGTAGTGTAGATTTCAAAATGTCTAAATTATGATCAGTGGGGTAGGGTGGGGTCGCAATATGTAAGACAAGGGGGAAATCTGGTAAAGAACAAAATGGTCAAAGCTTCTCAGGTTAGCGATGTGGCCCATGGGCCTCTTGTTTCAGAGTACCCCTGCGAGACGATCATGAATAATTCATGAATTTCCTTGAATTTTTCATGAATTTTATTCATGAAATGTTCATGAAATGTTCATGAAGATCCTATGAACTTATTATTGGACATTTTCAGATCATGAATTTTTATTCATGAAAGAAAATTGATGAATATTCATGAATATTTTTTTTCATGAATAATTCATGAAGTGTCATATTCATGAAGATTCATCATTTCAAGAATGTCCAATAATAAGTTCATAGGATCTTCATGAACTGTTCATGAATAATTTGATGAATATTTTCAGGAATGTTCATGAATGAATAAAATTCATGAACCATTAGCATTCATGAATATTCTTGCTCATTTGTAAACAAAAAAATGCAATATCATTATTCATGTTTATTCATGAAAATGCATGAAGTCATGCTAAAAAAGTAACAGTTGATGATTTATAATACAACATCTTGAAAGATTTCACAGAAATGTTGTTTTTCCAACAATGGCAACAAAATCTTTGTTAAAAAACTAGACAATTCTGACACATTAAACCATTATAAGTAAATGAGTAATGTAGTTCATTCCTGGTAAAAGTATAAAAAATTTCAATTCAAATGCAACTCTTTGCAGAATGTTTAACCTTACTTGGTCAAAAGGAGAGGGGGATCCTTCCTCAGCATGTTTCAAATTGTGTTTTAATGCCAGAAATTGAACAGTTTTTAATCCCAGTCTAGAAGAAAAATTTGTTCAGCACCAGGGTAACAGTTTTCAGTGCTTTCAAGCAGTTCAAGTAGAGATGGTCAATTCAAAAATCCTTATTGTCTCTCCATGTGGAATTTCCATAATTTCATCATTTGGATCCTTTGATTGAATATCATTCATATTTTCATTTCTTTTTTTCCTTCTTTTTCAAGAGCTCAGATTTTTGTGCAGCCAGAGTTTCTTGTCTTCTGCTCATCAACATTTGTGAACTGCTTCTCTTTTTCCTTCAAAAAGAAAGATTTTCTGAAAATACGCATGATTGTAAAACATAAGATCGGATTCTTCGGAAGACATCTTTGAAACGGAAACCTCAAGTTATGACGGAGAATTGTAGGCTTTGTTACAACGCAAAATGTAAAAGTGCGAAATGTAATAAACTTGAATTATTACATTTTGCGTTGATATCGATGCAAAATTTTTTAACGCAAATTTTAATAACACCCTTTTTATCATTACATTAAGACATTTTGCACCAAGTTCAACGCAAAATGCGTCATTTTATTTTTGCCTTGATGACTATGCACAATGTAATACAACAATACGTAATAAAACAGAGTATGATTGTTAGCTCTACTTGTCATAGACCAGAAGAGCTTATGCTATTGTAATGTGTCCGTCGTCTGTCCGCCCGTCTGTCTGTCAACGGTTTTACAAAATGCTACTCCTCCTACAGTTTTGCTCTGATTTCAATATAACTTGGCACACATAGACTACACTAAGATACATAATTCCGTGTATCCGTTTTTCATTTCGACGAATGGTGTTGCCATTAAAAATAGAAATTTCTGTGAAATATTTTCAAAACGCTACTCCGAGTACAGTTTTAGTCTGATTATAATGTAATGTGATATGCAAGACTGCAAGTATACTACACTGAAATACATAATCGTATCTTTTTTATTTTGATAGATTAAGTTGTCATGGGAACTTAAATTGAAAATGCTGTAAAATTTTTATTTAAAGCTACTTCAGCAGTTATGGTCTTATTACATTAAGCGTTGTAACAATTAAATAACATTTTAAAATAGGGTAAAATTTTATGATATTACGGTTTGTCAAAGAAAAATTATAGACAAAAGGAGTATTAGAAAAGGAAAAGAAAAAGAGGAAAAGAGGGAACTAAAACAGTGCCGTGAAGAAGGATTCACACTTAGTATATTAAAATGGTTACTAAAAAACAAAACCAAAAAAATCAATTCATTAAAGATTTTATAACCTGTTTTTACCAGGAAATGATATATTACATATTTTTATACTGTATTTTAAAGTTTTGAAGTAAAACTTAATTTTTAAAAAAAAACTTCGATCGGTGAACATTTACTCTGACAAAGATCTTTTAATCTGAACAATTAATGTCAATTAATCAATTAACCTCTTAAATATATTAAGATTAATAGATCTATAAGTTTCTTCGACAAAAAATAATTAATTTAGCATTTAATTTTGATTCTATGTATTTTTCTTGACAAATGCTAGTAATGTTATTTTTTCAAATACATATATTTTTTGAATACCTGAAATAACGTTCATGACTACAGTGATAATTCATAATAGATTGAATGTATAGTGAACGTTTTTCGTCCCTCTAGAGAATTTTTCACTGATATGGTGACCCTCATTACCGATAAGACTATAAGCTTAATTGGGGACTCTTATTTGTTTCAGAAAGACATGAAAGATACGATCTGAATTTTCATTTCATACCCTTTATGCTTGTCAGGCATTCTCATGATCAAGAACTCAAACATTTCACAAACTATGGCAGTCATGTGCGGAAATTCCTAACAGTGTCTTTCTATATCATGCATATGTTCGATCTCGGGATAAAAAGCGATATATACGTAATTCTAATCCCGATTTGAATTTCCTTCCTTTCAATTGCTATGTGAGGGAATGTGACAATCATTTTCATTCACAGTTGACTTTATCTTCCCAATAAAACAAGGACGGAATTCCTAATAAATTCAACAAAGACAAATTTGAATATTTATCTCTCTTTATAACTGGAGATATCATCAATGCTGTGCCCAATTGCAAGTCATTGGACGTATGTACAACCGTAAACTCTAGTGCGATGCTTGAAAGTTTTTATCATTAATAAATTCTCTGAATATGATGCAATCGTAAGAAAACTGTTGTTCAGGAAAATATAATTGCTACATAAAGATTTCCTCATTGATAAGAAATGCAGTTTTGACTCTGTGTAGACACAACACAAAATGTCACACTATAACGTTCTAGCAGAGTTTGAAAAATCATCCGACAGAACAGAAACCAGAGGATATTTTCGAGGAATCTGGTCCAATGATACACCTGAAGAATGTGACGAAGAAATTCAAAATGAGTTTATAAACGTTCAAGAAGAATATTTGCAGAGAAGCAGTATCACTTTCCCAAACGAAGTGCACGAACAAGACAAGCATGATCCGATGAGGATGGCCCTCTCAAATGACATTGCCGGAGACTTTGAAGATAACTACGAGTCAATAACCTCAAAAAGCGTGGATGCACAATCAGGCCTCTTTTGGTCTGGAAATGTACAAGAATCTAGTTTGACTTCCAAAAACGAAATCAGTCATGAATCATTGATAAAGACCCAGTCAGATGATTTTGATTTCAAAAACGTTGAAAATAAAGACAAAAGGGATATGGAAAAAAGAACAGCAAATAATGTTACGAAAAAGGAAGAGGATAAAAAGGCATCGATTCACTCGAAAAATCTTAGTAAACAGGCTTTTTCAGAAACGGAATTCAATCTACCTGATTTTGAAACTGACACTACTGATTATTTTGACAGTGAAGACGAATATTTTGAAACATACAGAAACAACTTTGAGGACAGTCCGATGTTTACTTATCATGGAATGATTCATTCTCCTTCAACATCAGCAGGAAATGGAAGATACAGTAAGATTATCTTCAACATGTAGTTGATACTAATTATAAATAGTAATGCACTGACCGATCTTTTGTTGCAACTCTCTTTGTTTTACAAAGTAGTATGCTTCGTCTAGTTATACTTTAAACATTTCGGAAAACTTAATCGTTAACTGCAGTATTTCTTACACTGTATTTTTCCCTCACCATGACTTTTTTAAAAACACATTGTGCCCCCTTCCTGTTCTTGACAAGTATTGTTCCCAACTTTCGGTGAAAAGAAATGACTCAGTATGTGAACCATCTTCTTGATATGGATTTTCCCGAAGAAACCTGTCAATATTTAAAAATATTGTCGTTATTCAAGACTTTAATTAAACAATATTCTCAATTCTAATCTAAAATTAAAAGCTTCGTATCTAACGCACTTTAAAGTGTTTTTCCGCAGTGAATCCGGGGAGTTCCCGAAGATTCCGTTAACAGAAAGTTGATCATCTATGGCTCTGAAAAGACAGTTCCCATCTGCCATAACATCATGGACAGTAAATCCATTGGATTTCGCAAATTTCTGTAAGGACGACATGAAAACTGGCATGTTTTTGTATTGTGATACACCTTGACCTGTAAAAATACAAACAGAAAATCTATTTAAGAAAACTGTCTAGTTTAAATAAATATTATATCATTGATAAATGATTAAATGGATGACTAGTTTCAGAGACAATTACTGAGTTCATATGTAGCTTTACAATGAATGAATAATTATATCCACAGATTTTTCAATTATACTAATATTTGCAGTTTGGCTCAAATTTTTCCTCGCTATAACCAGGAATTAATTTTTAGAAGCTTAATTGTGGAGTGGGGTAGCTTCACTTTTGATATGATTTTCGAAAGATAGACTTTTTGTAGGCTAAAATGGTAAATATTTATGCTTAAATTTCCAAATAAAACATTGATTGTCATGGTTTCCATAACTCCCTCTCCAAATATCCACAGAAAACCTAATTACACATAATGTTGACATTCTTTTGATCATGCTTTATTTGAAAAGTTTTTTGTGAAAAAAAAAGAAACCCGTATCCTTTTTAAGCTAACTAGAGCTTTAACTCAAATTTCTGATCACCAAACATACAACGACCATCCGCCAGGCTAGCTGTAAACTTTTCACATTTTTGAACTTCTTTTAAAGAACCATTGATGAAATTTAACCAAACATGACACTTTACAGAAGAAAAATCATTAAACATCTTCCCAAGCACTATTAAAGTCACGGAAATATTAAACTTATGTGGAAGTACAGATTTTAAATTATTCAAATCATGATAGAGCATCAGAAGGAGATTAAAATTCAACATTAAAATACTTCAGATAATTGGGGAAAGTATAGGAGAGAGAGGGTGACAAAATGTTGTCAGCTGTCATCGCAGTGATAAGTACACCGGACTTGAACTTGAATATTTGTCCAATGCATTGATTGTTGCATTCCTATCTTGTCAAACATAAAAGTTTACCTGACATGCAAATGGAAAACATCGTAACACAGTTAGACTTTGAACTATGAACAAAATTTGGCAATGGAGATGGTTTTAGGATTAACTCGTAGAATGGTATTTTTTAAATAGGTGCAGTAAATGAACACTGAGGAATGGACAAACCAAGCAAGTTATAATTGTAGGACATTTGTAAAAGATCATTGTTACGGATCTGTTGGAAGTTAAATTGCTCGAGGTAATACCCAGGGAGTTCTTTATAGGATTATATCAAGGAATGTTAATTTTTGGATGCCATTGTATGAGCCGTGCACATTGCCAAATTGATTAAAAGTCAAAGATCTCTCGAAAAGGTACTCTGACAATAAATGCGATATCAAAATATGAACGATTGATATTTATATGTATGGAATTGTGAAACTTGATTGAATTTGGCTCTGGAAAGTTTATTGACTTCTTTCTTAGTTGTTTAAATCCTGTGTGCATTGATGTGCTTGTCGATTATTATTCTGTTGCAAGTGTCAAGTGCAGATGCAATTATTGCAATCCATATCATGAGGACTGTGCCAAAAAGGTAGAAAAGTCAGCTATATAGGTGTAGAGCTATATTTTTGTTTGTTTGTGGTTGATGCAGTTCAAGCCATTATCATTTAAATTCATTCACATAAATTTTGTCTTCATTTATATATATCTGGGCATATACTTGAATGTTGCATCATTCAGTGATTGAATTCAATACCCAACATCTCGAGTTGATCTGGGCTGAGATAAAATTGCCCCACCAGTTCAACTTACATTTAAATAAGTGTTAATGGGAAAAAAATTTCTATTTTGTAGATTTGTTTTCAGGGCTCAATATAATTTTTTTATTGTTTGCTTTCACGATGAAATGAAAAAGACATTTTTTAAGCAGGTATACAGTGTTGAGAAGATATGAAGTTTTTCCTTCCTTGGGGTCTGGTATTTTGTAATATGCTACCTGAAATTGCCTGACAGGAGGTTAATCTGCAGGAGAGAAGAGGGCTATGACTCACTCTCCCTCCGAAAAAAAAATATACATTTAAAAAAAAATTGCTCGAACAAAACGCTGTCTGCCAGCGGGGTGTGAATTGTGTGCTAATGTGGGACTACTGGTTATGTAAAGGTGTTAAACATATAGGAAAGACTCTAAGTTTGAGGGCCAGTGTTTAAAATATTCTCTTTCATACAATGAAATTGAGATTTTTTTTTTACGATCAGGGCAAACTTTTGCGCTGTGTCATTATGGGAAATATGAAAATGATATTTTATCCGAATTAATACATTTTGGTATTTCACCCAACATCTATAATAGTCAACTAGAAGATTAACAGTTCTTGGTCCCTTGCTGCGCTCTTTGAAAGAAAAACGTTCAGGGGCATTTAAAGATTTTCTTTAGACTTAATTTAGATGCTTTTGTCCAGCACAATACTTCTGAGCACTTTGGAATAATGCCACTCAAACATTAAAAACTGATAAATACTGAAAATATTTCTTTTCTTCCGTATCACTTCTATTGTATTACTGCTTCAGTAATACGCAAGTTGACCTAGATTTCCAGATCTTCACTTGCTGCACACCCATACATTATCTTTTTTCCTGCATATAAGTTTTACACCTTTTTCTAAAATTACGTGCTTTGAATTAAATTGAGAAGAGCTATCTTTGTTTGAGAGATCTGTCTATGGAAAATGTTTTTGCGTGCTTAGGTTTATTTATTTTATGGAAACAAAAATGATTTTTCATCAAAATATGACAGTTTAATAAATACATACAGATGTCCCATAACCACAATGGCCTGTTTTGAATAGATTATTTTCATATTTATACCATCTATATGCTAGCTGGGACAACATGCACAATAGGCATCAATGCAGCAATTATTAAGCTTTATATTGTGATGCACGGAAGTTTGTTGAGTAATCATATGCATTATGTAATTCTGCTTTGAAATTCAATGATCAATAAACAACTCAATATTAGTAATATTCTACATGATTCATTGCAAATCAGTCTGTACAATTTTAAAACAAAGCAAATATACAGGTATTACAAGTTTAATTAAACCGTGCATAAAAAAAACCCCATTCAATCAAATGATTATCAAAGCACGACTTGTCTGCACCAGGCTATTTATAGATTTACCAAAAAAATGTCCCAAAAGTAGCTTGGCATTTTCTAAATCCCTGCAGTCTATAAAAGATAACAATAGCCTCTTCTGCAGATTAAGCTATCTGGGTAGATAATAATTCATTGTTAAATCCTCACCATAGGAATACAAAGGTGTATTTACTCAGATCTGACGCACCTGATAAAGGCTATAGCTCTTATCTAGGTGAATACACAACTCATCTTTTGCTGAACTTCTTTAACCCAAAGTTTAGCAGAATTAATCCTACCCTTATGCAGAAGTTTAGATAATGCTTTATACAAGGCACACAGAGAATTGTGCCAAAGAGGTCAACTGTGGCTCCACTCTGATCACGTACAATGAAGTTCATATCATTTAACAATTGTTTTGAAGACCAGCACCATAAATTAAAGTATGGTTACAAATAGTACATACTGTAGCTAATGGAGGGTTTGTAATATAAGGAACATCAGTTTATCATCTTTGAATGTTAAAATTCCTTATCCATATAATGAAAAAGGAAAGGGAAGTTATGGAAGTTGAAAAAAAGGGGTGGGGGGGGGGG
>PRKT01000232.1:694019-758432 GCA_003671525.1 Saccostrea glomerata
TTTTTTTTTTAAAAACGTGAATGTCTTTTTGTAATCTTGAATTTGACTAGCAGCATAAGGACATAAAATAGAATACTTCCCCCTTGTCCTTTTCGGGAATATTTTTTTCAAACTAAACTTTATTCTAAATTTGCTTGGCACATCTGTTTCCTAAAGGGGGGAGATGGATGAAACAACATGTAATATATTTATTTACAGTTTATCATTATTTGTGAAAATATTCTCACAAAATTATTATTTCATAATTTCAAATGACGGCCCTGAGTTATTCGCGACATGTTTTGTTGTTATGTGCTATTTAGCTATATCTAAACTTAGTAACTGAAGTGGGTGGGTGGGATTAATACCGACTATGGATTTCATATTTCACAGGTTTATTCATTGTGACAAGACCTTTCTTTGGGAACCATCAAATTTGACCTCTTGACCTTGTAGTTTGACACACTTTTACACCAAAGAACTACGAACTCTAACTCTTGATTCCCGCCTACATTTTGCACCCATTAAATTCAATATTAATGGCAATTTGGCCATTAAATCTTTTTTTAATACAAAGAACAGTTCTTTGGTAATTGATAAATCATTTAAATTCCGGCGCTAGATAGTAAATTATTATTAATTCCAGCTCTTGAAAAAAGGGGGGTAGACGATATTTTCTAGTGAAATCGAACTTTCAAGAATCACCATATTTTGAAATAGTCTTACATATGATAAAATGTATCTCATATTTTTTCTTATGTTTTACGCAAATAAATAAAACATATATAGATTAATAAAACACAATTATTTAGTTGTAAATAGCTTTAAAATTGGTGAAAAATCAGCATTTTTTTCGTTTTTTGTCTATAAACATATGTTCCCCCCCGTGAAACACAAAAAGCTTTTGTAAAATGACAGTCCATATTACATGTAAAAAGGAGTTTTTGTTTCACGGGGGGAAAGATATTTTAAAAATATTTTCCGTTTTCCATTGATTTCTATAGTGAAAAACTCAAGTTTTACCAAAATTATAGAGTTATCTCTCTTTGGTATCCCAAATAAGTAACGTTTTATGAAAATTCATATGAAGATCTATAAAATATGAGTAAATCACTCGAATATGCTAACTTTTGATAATTGACTTAGAGGTAGGCGGGAGAACAATACTATCGTTCGTAGTTCTTTCCAAACGTTTACTTTGACCATAACTTTAAAACGGTTGGAGCTAGGACTTTCATACTTTAAATATGTATTTTTTATTATAAGACCTTCCATTGGATACCAACAACTTTGACCGTAACCTTGGAGATTGACCTTCTTCTTAAAAAATTTAACGTTGGCCATAACTTTTGAACGGTATGGCCTAGGGCTTTAATGCTCAAATATGTATTCTTTGTGACAAGACTTTTTACTGGATACCAAAACCTTTTACCCTTTGACCTTGACCTTTGAGTTTGGCCTACTTTTAAAAGATTTTAACCTTGGCAATAACTTTTGAAGGGTAGGGATAGGGCTTTGTACTTCCCATATGTAATCTTTGTATCAAGACCTTCTTTTAGAAACCCTTTGACCTTGACCCCGTAGTTTGACTTACCTTTAAAAAAGTTAACCTTGGCCATATCTTCTGAAAAGGTGGTGCTTGGGTTTTATATTTAACATCTATATTTCTTGTGAGAAGGCTTTACTCTGGGTATCAACATTGTCTGCACGCCTTCAAAAAACAAAAGTTTGGAAAAAATTTGTGAAGAAACTTTCACGAAGGCTTTGTTTTGTATATATTATAAATTTTTTCGATGATTCGTTCTACTGTATTCAAATGTTCAGACCTTACATGTAGGCCTAAATGTAAAGAATGCTTGTACATAGAAAATAATTGACTTTTTATTTTTGCAAATACATCAGTGATGGGATTCTTTGCCATAAAGGAGTGACCATCTCCTGTTGATCGTTCGTACCTGCCTTCATGAGCGGGAAAACGGGGGAAATCCGTAGACAAATTAGTTTCTTGTTTTAAGTCCCTCTCGATAATTTTCCAATCATATGGAGATTATATGGAGATACCACCACTTACCGGTGGCGACCTGCAAATTTATATCTATACTCGGCACTCAGAGCCATTCAGCAGTGATCGAGGGATCTTTTTCGTACAAACACCAACTGAAACACGGGTCCTCAGTTTATATACAGTTTCATCCGAAGGACCGATCTCCACCCCCTGCAATGTATTCGAACCATCGACGTAAGGATCAGCTTTTTACTCGGCAATTCTAGAGAAAACGATTTATAACCACTCCGCCACACGTGCGACCAAATGAGTTTGTAAATAATATCCTAGCAATACTTTGAAAAAATAGTCAGAATTCCGACTTAATGGTAGATTGTATTTGCCGACAAGGTCATTGCATCGGTCATAGAACTTGACAAATGCTGACTTTAAAGGAGACTTGATATTCTTGTTTCATCGATTTGTTTGTCAATAACTCGCCTCTTACTCTAAACATACTGTTTTATGCACACTTAAAACTTACGGTTCAACATTTCCTAGTTTATACACAGCGAAATTCCTATCAAGACTAAGACTTTCTGTAGCAGCATCTGAACTGCTATTAGGTATGCATGTACAGAAGCTCTTCCTTTTAGATTCTGACGCTGAATCTTATGAATTCGAAAGTTTTATTAACGTTGCTAAAACGAAATGCATTGGTGTTTATCTCGTTACATTCTAACAAAAGAACGTGGCACAGTGGTTACAGAGTCTGCTCTAGAGAGGTGATCCTTACGTCACAGGTTCAGCAGTCCTTTGGACGAGACCGTATAAACTGAGGTCCCGTGTCGCAGTAGGTGCTGGCACAAAAAAGCTCCCTTCATGCTTAACAGTTTTGACAGCAGAGTAAAGGACAAAATGTGTAGTTCTCTACCGACAAGTGGTGGCTTCTCCATATGAATGAAAAATTATCGAGAGGGACTTTAAACAACATACAATTAACCTAACAAAGGAGTTTGAACGAGAAAATGGAACAACTTTGGAAGCAAAGAGTTTACGAAAGGAATTTTTGCAACTTAAAAACCTGTCGCCATGGAATGCTGATGATATAATTAGTATGTTAAAAGTTCCTCAGAACAGAGCTGGGGATTTAACATAGAAAGTCCCTATGTGGAAACAGTCTATAAGATTACATTGTATGGTAAAAGAAATGTTAAACTAAGTTTAGTTGTAATGAAAGCAGGCAAGGTATTTAAAATAGATAAATGAAAAAGTGTCGTTTGATGTTAACAATTTCAATTATTCAAATGTGGTAATAGTGACAAGTGATTTGATAGGCAGAAGTGTAAACACTTTTAAACTTGCAAGTGCTGGGACAAGGGAAGCTATTCCAATTTTCATATATTACAACTTCTCCAATATGTACTAAAGGTCGAGAATAATCCGAACTTATTTAAATCAAAGGACATTGGAACATTTAAACATGATCAAGTGTAGAAGGAAAAATTTCATAACATAATTATGTTTCCTTGTTCAATTGTTAAGCCATTCTGTGTCCGTTTCATGATATCCATTGCGTAACAAATTGATAATAAGGAAACTATATTGTCTTGATTGGCTTCATCTTGTGAAATTTAAATCTAAACGTACCAGTGAATAGTGGTTTTTAAATAAAAAAAATCCTAAATAAAATTCCATTTACATGATATTACAATAAATGAAGGACATGCGTAATGTACCTTACCTACTGTTAATTTTCTAATTTACCGTATAAGTAGAAATTTCAGCGAGGATTTAATTTTGGCATTATTAACCAGGCTGTTGAGATCGCTAAAATTAAATATCGCTGAAAATAAATTGCGTGTTATTTGTACTAGTTTCTTAAAGGAGCATTTTAAATTCGCTAAAATTACTTCTCGCTAAAAATTAAAAAAACCATGTTGGTCACGTGATCAAATCTTATAAAGCCCGAAGGGCTTTATTGAAAGATCTGATCATGTGTCATAGCTGAGATGGCATAAACAAAACAAGGACCATTAGCAACTGGTACCACTTACACTACCTATTCAGAATGTGACTTGGGTGCATCAACAACGTCCACTTCTCTCTTCGGCCATGCCCAGCATATTCAACTGAAAAATGCAAAATTGTTTGATCGATTGCTTGTATGTTGTTGTCGTCACTCTCGAGAATTTTTCCCTCATATTGAGAAACCACACAAAACTGAAAACAGACAGGAAAATATACTTCCTATCTTAAATCTGTGTACTGCTGGCAGAGAGATCTTGATCGCTGTTGTTTGTTGGTTTCTATCACAGTCAAGATTTAGTACAAGTCACAATCTGAAGTTTTATGAGTGAGTGGCTAAAAATAGTTTCTTTAAATCCAATGGGTTTGTTTAAAGCATAAACAAAACCAGGGACATTAGCAACTGGTACCATTTACACTACCTATTCAGAATGTGCCTTGAGTGCATCAACAATGTCCACTTCTCTCTTAAACGAAATGGATAGAAACTCATACTTAAACGAAATGGATAGAAAAAACCGTATTCAACTACTCATTTATAAAACTTCAGAACTGTTGTAATTGATTATTGTTAAACGCCGAGTAGGCAATATTTAGCCATGATTCGGCGGTCTTGGTTGTGATAGATACCAGGAAACAACATCAATATGTTAAATTCTACGTACAAGCATAACAAAGTTTGAAGAGTTCAAGACGATACGTATTATTGTCTGATTGTAATCATGTATTTTCAATTGAATATGGTGGACATAAGTAAAGAGCTAAGTGGACAGTGTTGATACACTCGAGTCACATTCTGAAAAGGTAGTGTAAGTGGTACCAGTTGCTTATGTCCCTGGTTTTGTTTATGCTATAAACAAACCCAGTGGATTAAAAAAAACTGTTTTGAGCAACTAACACATGAAACGTCAGAATGTGACTTGTAATAAGTCTTGGTTGTAATAGAAACCAAGAACCAACAGCAATCAAAATGAACTAGTCAGAAGTACACAGGTCTAAGACAGTAGGTTTATTTCCTTGTGAATTTCCAGATTTGTTCGGTATTTCTTGAGAGGGACGTTAAACAACATACAAGCAATCAAAAACTTTTGTATTTTTCAGTTGAGTATGATGGGCATGGCCAAAGAGAAATGTGGACATTGTTGATGCACTCAAGTTACATTCTGAATGGGTAGTGTAAGGGGTACCAGTTGCTAATGGTCCTTGTTTTGTTTATGCTATAAAATGGATTAAAAGACTGATTTTAGTCACTCACTTATAAAACTTCAGTATTTGACTTGTACTAAATCTTGGCTGTGATAGAAGCCAAGAAACAACACTGATTGAAGTATACTTCCCAGTAGTACACAATATGATGATGGTAAATATAATTTTTTGTCTGATCCTCGGTGATGTTTTATTTTCAGTTGAATGTGATCAGCATGTCGCAAGAAACTGTGTGCATTAAAGATGCACTCATAATATCGTAATTTCAGTTGAATATGATCAGCTTGGTCCAAGTATTTTTTTTTCTTCAAATTGTTGGCAGTGATTCTTGTAATTTTGGCAACGTCTATGCAATCAATCTTTTATGAAAATCGTCGTTTGTGATTCATACTGAATTTCCTTTTGAAAGAAATGATTTTTTTTCCAGACTGATTAAATTCGTGTTGGACAATTTTTTTTAGAATCATCTCCTGTACAATCTTCCTCTGATGGCTTATTTAATCAGATTTCCCAAGAAAATTTGTTTTGTAGATCCGTTCTGTGTCAAAAGTTTCCATTTCTGACAACAATGCTTAAGTGCGACATTCTATCTCCCGGATATAACATTATGTAACTGCGCATTTCCTTTCAATACAATGCCCCAAAAAGTTCCGTATTGAATATATTTAGCTAAGCTTAAGGAAACTTTTAATAAAATGAGGGTACATGTATGTCTAAAAAGAATCTGGATACCAATTCCACATGCAATAATAATAGACCAAACTAAATGATCACAAGCAGGTTTAAGATTTTATTCAGTTTTAAAATATACAAGTATCTGAAAATTAAAAAAAAAAGTAAAATGGATTCCTGTGCAATTACCGCAACTATATAAGTTTCAGATGATCATATCGAATTTCTTTTTCATATTAAAACTTTTAACATTTGTATATAAAAACCAAATATAAGTGAAGTATTTGTAAAAGAAAAAGTTTTGAACTATCAATCATCCAATGTACATGTGTATTGCTGCAGTTAGTAGAAAGCAATTAACTAGATTATTATTTTTATATACTGTGTACTGTTTAATACCTCATCTATCACTCTATATGCATCTAGTAAAAAAATGATTTAAGATATGATTATTTTGATATCAAAGAAACTTCTTACTAGCCTTTTTCGGAAGTTATTTTTTTTTTCAATTTACACATTGGTCACATCATATATAGCACATATATTTCTCAGAAAGAAAGAAGATTTTTGAATTATTTTTATCGATAAAGCACGATATTGATGAATAGGATTAAACTACTTATAAACTGTTTTTATTTGTGTTAAGCAGTAACTGTTATATAATTCAATAACTTGTTGAGAAAAAAAAGAATTTAAAAAAAAAACAAAACTCCGTGCTTAAGATGAAGATTTTGAATGAGATTTTATTCTAAGGGAAGCTGCCTTTAATGTAAACTTTTCATTTTACTATGATTTTGATGTTAAATAGATAGATACAAATATATAAACGACAAGAGTACAAATCGTAGAATTCAGATTCCCATTTTGTGACCGAGGTAAATGGTTAGAATGTCAACGGATTGTTTTCTGGACATAACCTCTGTTCGTCTAATATCGTCCCCGTAAACATTGAAAACCACAACTCGTAGACCCAAGGCGTCCACGGCAGCTTTAAATATCACGTGATCGCACCATTCTGTACTTTGTTCCATTCTCGACAAGTATTGCTCCCAGTTTTCAGTGAAAAGGAAAGACTCAGTATGTGATCCATCCTCTTGATACGGATTTTCTCTAAGATAACTGCTTACAATAACAACAAAAAACAAATTATCAATTTGAAATATATTATTTAAAAATTCATACCTTTAGAAAACCGTTTGTAATCTGTTTTAATTATTTTTTTTCTCACATAAGAAGACGTTGGTTGTCCAAGAAGAAAACGCATTGCATTAACGACCTAACATTAAGTTTTTAGGGGGGGAGGGGATACAATGTTTGGAAATGATATTTTCATAATTTTGTCTAAATTCTATGGGGTCGTCATGTCCTCTGATAACGATGCGTCTTATTTCTGTTATAACCCTCATAAATAGAGTAGTTTCTATCTAAATTGTTCATTACAACTAGTAGATAAAAAAGAGAAGCATTGTATAACGCACTTGATAGTGTTTTTCCGTAATGACTCCGGGGAGTTGCCAAAGATTCCATTCACAGAAAGCTGATCATTGATAGCCCGGAAGAGACAATTCCCATCTGCCATAACGTTATGAACTGTGAATCCATTGGCTTTTGCAAACTTTTGTAAGGATGTCACAAACACTGGCATGTTATTGAACCGTGATACGCCTTCACCTTAAAATAATTTCAGAATATATATATTTTTTGAAGAAATTTCCTTTCCAGCACTCTTTATAACCTAACCATTATTAAAAACACGTCTTTATATTATTTAAATCCGATTATGGGTTATTTAAAAAAAACATCATGAGAGACGTATGTTCATAGGGTTTCAAACTTGTTCAAATCAATAGAACTGTGATTAGGAAAGGCGTATAATGTGTTTTGAATAAGGTCATGGTAAGGTTAAAAAAAAAAACAATTTAAGATATTTAAACAATAAAATGCTTTCTTTGTTTGTTATTACTGGAATTAACGGAAGCAGCTGTTGCGCTTACGCGGGTTATGTATTTTTTCTGCAACAGCTGCTTCCGTTAATTCCAGTAATAACAAAGAAAGACATTTTATTGTTTATATTTATGGCTCTTTAAATAATCATTTAAAAAAGCATTAAAAATTTAATTATTGTATAAATGATGCCAACGTCTTCATACGTTTCATTGATGGAACAGCCACTGATCAAGAAATCTATACAGGCGACATGCCTAATGTAGTTCATGCAGTGATTAACGCAATGGGTATTCTTAATAAATAAAGGAGAAAATATTCAGTGGATGTAAATATATTGCAGTTAACGGTTTAGGTTTTTTGAAATGTGAGGAGTATTACTAGACGAAGCATAGGCCCCTACTATTGTGTGAAACAAAGCGGGCTGCAACAAATATTGGATTGATTGATTGATTGTATACTGTTTTTCGTCCCTCTCCAGAATATTTCACTGATATGGAGACGTCACCATTGCCGGTGAAGGGCTGCAAATTTAGGCCTTTGCTCGGCACTCAGGGCCTTTGAGCAGGGAGGGATCTTTATCGTGCCACACCTGCTGTGACACGGGGCCTCGGTTTATACGGTCTCATCCGAAGGACCGCCCCATTTAGTCGCCTTTTACGACAAGCAAGGGGGTACTGAGGACCTATTCTAACCCGGATCCCCACGGGGTCAAAAAATATTGGACAGTGCATTACTATTTATTATGTTTCTCAGCTACAAATTAATAAAGATAATCTTATCTTACTGTATCTTCCATTTACAGCAGATGTTGGCAAAGGCGAATGAATCATTCCATGGTAAGCGAACATCGGACTGTCTTCCAAGTTGTTTCTGTATGTCTCAAAGTATTCGTCTTCACTGTCAAAATAATCAGTAGCATCAGTTTGAAAATCATGTAGATTGAATTCCGTGTCTGAAAAAGCCTGTTTATCTTCCCTTTTTTTCGTATCATTATTTGCTGTTCTTTTTTCCGTTTCTTTTATGTCTTTATTTTCAACGTTTTCGAAATCAAAATCATCTGAGTGAGTCTTTATCAATGATTCATGACTGATTTCATTTTTGGAAGATAAACTAGTTTCTGGTGCATTTCCAGACCAAATCAAGCCCGATTGTGCATCCACGCTTTTTGGAGTTACTGACTTGGAGTTAATTTCAGAGTCTCCGGAAATGTTATTTAAGAGGGTCATCCTCATCGGATCATGCTCGTTTTGTTCGTGCACTTCGTTTGGGAAAGTAATACTGCTTCTCTGCAAATTTTCTTCTTGAACATTTATAAACTCATTTTGAATTTCTTCATCACATTTTTCAGGTGTATCATTGGACCAGATTCCTCTAAAATATCCTCTAGTTTCTGTTCTGTCTGATGATTTTTCAAACTCTGCTAAAACGCTATAGTTCGACATTTTGTATTGTGTCTATACAGGGTCAAAACTTCCAGTTCCAAATTTTTTAAATTAGGTGTGATTGTAAATTGTTTAACGCCGAGTCGGCAATATTTCAGCCATGTAGCAATTATTTGTCCTGGACAAGGTTATTTTATACGAAATGACATCACGTTCAGAGAAAATTTTATTAAATACTTTCAAGCATCGCACTATAGTTCACGACTGTACGTGCGTCCAAAGGCTTGAAAATGGGCACAGCATTGATGATTTCTCCAGTTTTAAAGAGAGATAAATATCTAAATTTGTCTTTATTGAATTTATTAGAAGTTCCGTCCTTGTTTTATGGGGAAGATAAAGTTTAACGGTGTATAAAAATGATTGTCACATTTCCTCACATAACAATAGAAAAGAAGGAAATTCAAATCGGGATTAGAATTACGTATCTATCGCTTTTTATCCCTAGATCGAACATATGCATGATATAGAAAGACACAATGATGTTTGATTTTTTGATCATGAGAATGCCTGACAAGAAGAAAGAATATGAAATAAAAATTCAGATCGTATCATTCTAAAACAAATAATAGTCCCCAATTAAGCTTATAGTCATATCGGTAATTAGGGTCACCATATCTGTGAAAAATTCTCTAGAGGGACGATAAACACTTAACATTCAATCAATTTGTGAATTTTTTTTTCATTGACTCACGGTAGCCATGGACGCTTTTTCTAGGATTCAAAAAAAAAATGATTAAGTATTTGGAAAAATAACATTAGTAGTATTTGTCAAGAGAAATAGAATCAAAATTAAATGCTATTAAACTAATTATTTTTTGTTGAAGAAACTTAAAGATCTATTATTCTTAATATACATGTATTTAAGAAGTTTGTTTGCATTCATGATTCAGATTTTTTTTTTTTATTAATTTTTACTTTAAAACTTTAAAATACCCGTTATATTATAAAAATTTTACCCTATTTATGTAAGCCTAAATTGTTACAACGCGAAATGTAATAACAAGATTGCAATAAGACTCATATATATACACCATTTCAACGTTGGATAAAGCTAATATCAAATCACACAATTATAGATGTTCTATTTATATCATTCGACTTTCGTTTTAACAAAATTTTGAGACTTCCCCTGCGAAACTACATGAATGATTGCTAATTCAACTTGATGACGAAGCACCGTTGATGTTGACATGCCTCGAAAGAAAGTAGTTTCAGTTTTAAAGATATCTTCCGAAGAATCCGCAAGCTACCTTTAAAATGCCGATTGCTTGGCGAAGAAGCACTTGGTACTTTTTTATTGACTTAGTCTAAACCGGGGTTCAAAACAACGACCTTCCTATCACTTTGAGAGCGTGTATCACATGAGCTACCGACAAGGGGTAGAGCACAGGAAGAACACATTAAGAGATTAATTTCGGCTCTATTCATGTGGGAAAAAGCTTAAATAAAATTGTTTTTTGTAATGCAAGAAATGATATTCCTGGGAGATTTTTTCTCAGTTGAAAGAAAGAAATCAAGGCAATTAACAATATTTAGCTCGTAGAAATAAGCAAAACAAAAAAAAAGGGGGGGGGGAGAGAAAAGTTTGGTATAAATTATTTGCTTTCACTATCTTAGGGAACCTTACTACTAAAAACATAAGTTTCCCACGCATTTTGGAAGTTAATTCGTTTGTATGGAAATAAAAAAGAAGAAGATTGATTTGAAGAACTTGAGAAGTTATGACCCCATAACCAGTTCTAAAGTTTAATGACCGAAACATAGACACATGTATCTCCTAAGATGCATCTTAAACTGGACTAAATGTAGTTAATCAGAAATATTACGGCAAATTGATACTTGTGGCTTATGCCTTAATAGACATGAATAAATCGGCATAGAAATTGTGCTTAAATAAATATTTGTTGGTAATAACATAACCTTGTTTGTCTTATTGGGATTCTAAGACTCAAATACTCCGATTTCAGCAATGTATACAAAATATATATTCTACACATCTGGAATGCTTATGCACCCGTGATTTTTAAAATTTAGAATTAAACGTCCACATTTATTTTAGCTTTGCTGGCCCTATGATTCTTATGAAGAAACGTCCACATATATTTTAGCTTTTCTGGCCCTATGATTCTTAAGGAGAAAATTGACCCAAAGCTTTTGCGTACAAACAGACAAAAAGACAGGCGGACTGGGCAAAAACTATATACCCCCGAATCTTCAATTACTATAACCGAAGTGTGACTCGAACACAGGACGTAAGGATCAATTTCTTACTCCACGGCTATAGGGCATACGCTTTAATCACTGTCCCAAGCAGGCAACAATGATGGACTGAAACATAGGTAATGACATCTTTATGCCGATAAACGTTTAAAACCTATGGAAAATGCCTTTCTGGCCTCGGGATCATAAAACAGACTTAGACTTAAGTCAAAATTTCAATTATCTATAAAATCTTTAAAACTTGTTAAAGGACACTCATAATTTGCACACAACAGCAGACTGATGATACAAAATCGAAAAGCATTTTCATTTTGGGCTGCTTGACCTCTTAAACATTTCAGCATCTAAGGCATTTTTTGACTTAAGCTTAAGATGTTTCATGATCCCGGGGCCTGGTATTTAAACCTAACTAATAGTCGATAAAATCTTTATTTACAAATATTAAAAAACTTTCAGGTGTTAAAGCAGATGATCGTAGAATTATTTTCTGGCGGGTTACTTTTTTCTCCCGGTGTGTTATACATGTACAAAAGTTTAATCAAATAATTATATGAATCCGTTCAATTTATTTGTTTTAAGGATTTAAGAAAAATCCGATTATCGAATATCGAAATCGCAACACAGAAAGAAATGGGAATCTTAATTCTACGATTTGTACTCTTGTCGTTTATATATTTGTATCTATCTATTTTACATCAAAATCATAGTAAAATGAAAAGTTTACATTAAAGGCAGCTTCTATTAGAATAAAATCTCATTCAAAATCTTCATCTTAAGCACGGATTTTTTTTTTTTGAATCTTTTTTTTTCAACAAGTTATTGAATTATATAACTGCTTAACACAAATAAAAACAGTTTATAAGTATTTTAATCCTATTCATCAATATCGTGCTTTATCGATAAAAATAATTCAAAAATCTTCTTTCTTTCTGAGAAATATACGTGCTATATCTGATGTAACCAATGTGTAAATTGAAAAAAAATAACTTCCGAAAAAGGCAAGGAAGAAGTTTCTTTGATATCAAAATATTCATATTTTAAATCATTTTTTACTAGATGCATATAGAGTGTTAGATGAGGTATTAAAGAGTACACAGTATAGAAAAATAATCTAGTTTATTGCTTTGTACTACCTGCAGCAATACATTGGATGATTGAGAGTTCAAAACTTTTTCTTTTACAAATACTTCACTTATATTTGGTTTTTATATACAAATGTTAAAAGTTTTAATATGAAAAAGAAATTCGATATGATCATCTGAAACTTATATAGTTGCGGTAATTGCACAGGAATCCATTTTACTTTTTTTTTAATTTTCAGATACTTGTATATTTTAAAACTGAATAAAATCTTAGACCTGCTTGTGATCATTTAGTTTGGTCTATTATTATTGCATGTGGAATTGGTATCCAGATTCTTTTTAGACATACATGTACCCTCATTTTATTAAAAGTTTCCTTAAGCTTAGCTAAATATATTCAATACGGAACTTTTTGGGGCATTGTATTGAAAGGAAATGCGCAGTTACATAATGTTATATCCGGGAGATAGAATGTCGCACTTAAGCATTGTTGTCTGAAATAGAAACTTTTGACACAGAACGGATCTACAAAACAAATTTTCTTGGGAAATCTGATTAAATAAGCCATCAGAGGAAGATTGTACAGGAGATGATTCTAAAAAAAATTGTCCAACACGAATTTAATCAGTCTGGAAAAAAAATCATTTCTTTCAAAAGGAAATTCAGTATGAATCACAAACGACGATTTTCATAAAAGATTGATTGCATAGACGTTGCCAAAATTACAAGAATCACTGCCAACAATTTGAAGAAAAAAAAATACTTGGACCAAGCTGATCATATTCAACTGAAATTACGATATTATGAGTGCATCTTTAATGCACACAGTTTCTTGCGACATGCTGATCACATTCAACTGAAAATAAAACATCACCGAGGATCAGACAAAAAATTATATTTACCATCATCATATTGTGTACTACTGGGAAGTATACTTCAATCAGTGTTGTTTCTTGGCTTCTATCACAGCCAAGATTTAGTACAAGTCAAATACTGATAAAGAACTGCTGAACCTGTGACGTAAGGATCACCTTTCTAGAGCAGACTCTGTAACCACTGTGCCACGTTCTTTTGTTAGAATGTAACGAGATAAACATCAATGCATTTCGTTTTAGCAACGTTAATAAAACTTTCGAATTCATAAGATTCAGAGTCAGAATCTAAAAGGAAAAGCTTCTGTACATGCATAACTAATAGCAGTTCAGATGCTGCTCCAGAAAGTCTTAGTCTTGATAGGAATTTCGCTGTGTATAAACTAGGAAATGTTGAACCAATCTGTGACCCGTAAGTTTTACAAGTGTGCATAAAACAGTATGTTTAGAGTAAGAGGCGAGTTATTGACAAACAAATCGATGAAACAAGAATATCAAGTCTCCTTTAAAGTCAGCATTTGTCAAGTTCTATGGCCGATGCAATGACCTTGTCGGCAAATACAATCTACCATTAAGTCGGAATTCTGACTATTTTTTCAAAGTATTGCTAGGATATTATTTACAAACTCATTTGGTCGCACGTGTGGCGGAGTGGTTATAAATCGTTTTCTCTAGAATTGCCGAGTAAAAAGCTGATCCTTACGTCGATGGTTCGAATACATTGCAGGGGGTGGAGATCGGTCCTTCGGATGAAACTGTATATAAACTGAGGACCCGTGTTTCAGTTGGTGTTTGTACGAAAAAGATCCCTCGATCACTGCTGAATGGCTCTGAGTGCCGAGTATAGATATAAATTTGCAGGTCGCCACCGGTAAGTGGTGGTATCTCCATATAATCTCCATATGATTGGAAAATTATCGAGAGGGACTTAAAACAAGAAACTAATTTGTCTACGGATTTCCCCCGTTTTCCCGCTCATGAAGGCAGGTACGAACGATCAACAGGAGATGGTCACTCCTTTATGGCAAAGAATCCCATCACTGATGTATTTGCAAAAATAAAAAGTCAATTATTTTCTATGTACAAGCATTCTTTACATTTAGGCCTACATGTAAGGTCTGAACATTTGAATACAGTAGAACGAATCATCGAAAAAATTTATAATATATACAAAACAAAGCCTTCGTGAAAGTTTCTTCACAAATTTTTTCCAAACTTTTGTTTTTTGAAGGCGTGCAGACAATGTTGATACCCAGAGTAAAGCCTTCTCACAAGAAATATAGATGTTAAATATAAAACCCAAGCACCACCTTTTCAGAAGATATGGCCAAGGTTAACTTTTTTAAAGGTAAGTCAAACTACGGGGTCAAGGTCAAAGGGTTTCTAAAAGAAGGTCTTGATACAAAGATTACATATGGGAAGTACAAAGCCCTATCCCTACCCTTCAAAAGTTATTGCCAAGGTTAAAATCTTTTAAAAGTAGGCCAAACTCAAAGGTCAAGGTCAAAGGGTAAAAGGTTTTGGTATCCAGTAAAAAGTCTTGTCACAAAGAATACATATTTGAGCATTAAAGCCCTAGGCCATACCGTTCAAAAGTTATGGCCAACGTTAAATTTTTTAAGAAGAAGGTCAATCTCCAAGGTTACGGTCAAAGTTGTTGGTATCCAATGGAAGGTCTTATAATAAAAAATACATATTTAAAGTATGAAAGTCCTAGCTCCAACCGTTTTAAAGTTATGGTCAAAGTAAACGTTTGGAAAGAACTACGAACGATAGTATTGTTCTCCCGCCTACCTCTAAGTCAATTATCAAAAGTTAGCATATTCGAGTGATTTTCACAAATTTTATAGATCTTCATATGAATTTTCATAAAACGTTACTTATTTGGGATACCAAAGAGAGATAACTCTATAATTTTGGTAAAACTTGAGTTTTTCACTATAGAAATCAATGGAAAACGGAAAATATTTTTAAAATATCTTTCCCCCCGTGAAACAAAAACTCCTTTTTACATGTAATATGGACTGTCATTTTACAAAAGCTTTTTGTGTTTCACGGGGGGGAACATATGTTTATAGACAAAAAACGAAAAAAATGCTGATTTTTCACCAATTTTAAAGCTATTTACAACTAAATAATTGTGTTTAATTAATCTATATATGTTTTATTTATTTGCGTAAAACATAAGAAAAAATATGAGATACATTTTATCATATGTAAGACTATTTCAAAATATGGTGATTCTTGAAAGTTCGATTTCACTAGAAAATATCGTCTACCCCCCTTTTTTCAAGAGCTGGAATTAATAATAATTTACTATCTAGCGCCGGAATTAAAATGATTTATCAATTACCAAAGAACTGTTCTTTGTATTAAAAAAAGATTTAATGGCCAAATTGCCATTAATATTGAATTTAATGGGTGCAAAATGTAGGCGGGAATCAAGAGTTAGAGTTCGTAGTTCTTTGGTGTAAAAGTGTGTCAAACTACAAGGTCAAGAGGTCAAATTTGATGGTACCCAAAGAAAGGTCTTGTCACAATAAATAAACCTGTGAAATATGAAATCCATAGTCGGTATTGTAAGGACCTGTCAGATGTCTATAATTTAACTTGTGTACTGTGTAATAGTTATTGGGTGGGTGGACTTTACTTGTAATGATATTCCACGTGTGTCAAAACGTTGTGACAACATTGGCCGAGAATGTTAGATTTTGTATTTATTTTTACATGTCATGAATTAATTACCTTTCATCTTATATCTGCATGTATTTCTGAAGTTAACTGTCATTATCTTAGCAGTTCTATGTGTGTGGATAAGCTGTAATACTTTGAATCATCTGCTGCCATGCCACTTGTTTACATTCTGTCTGCCATCTTTATATCGGCGCATGCTATGTACACAGTTTCGTATTTTACCCAAACATGTTATTTATGCTATGTCATAGGCATAATTACTTGCTATTTATTATGTTAATTATTATTGTGGGTTCTACTATTCATTTTAGCCATTATTGTTCCTGATTACATGTGTCTACAACTTGCACTATGTTTTTTTCCATCCGCCATATCGTCTGCATACTCAGCAAAGTTATTTATGTGAAATTTACAGGTTTCTGATATAAATTGTTTACTTACTTATTATAGACACATCTCTTGTTATCCATATTTATTGATTATGTTGTCTTTTCACATGTTAGTTCCAGGGTTTGTTTATAATCCAAGTTATACGACAATTTTGTCCGACAGTACGATACGATTTTCATTTTGTACGATGTCGTACATTGTCGTGATTGGTGGAACGTTGCCGTACAGCATTTTTATTGGTTGAATCTAGTCATGTGACCCTTTTCCGAAGGTTATATATATGGGCCGATTTCATTATGTAAACAGATAATTTGCCGAGTTGTCAGGCGCGTACATTTCAAAGAGATAAATCCAAGATCCGCCCATATTTTCACCGTAGCCTTATATAGCATTACCATTGTGATTTTAGGTGAGAAAATGATTGACAATTATCTCCCAACACACTGGACACCTATTTAATTGTAAATTAACTGTGGGGATCATCCTAGTATAGCCATTGTACCCCCCCCCCCCTTTTTATGATAGTAGCCTGTACGGTAGACGCCACCAGGGTTTATTATTATACCTGTTGAAATGAGAACTGATTTATGATTAATAAATATTGTTGAGACTTGTGTCAAACTACAAGGTCAAGAGGTCAAATTTGATGGTTCCCAAAGAAAGGTCTTGTCACAATGAATAAACCTGTGAAATATGAAATCCATAGTCGGTATTAATCCCACCCACCCACTTCAGTTACTAAGTTTAGATATAGCTAAATAGCACATAACAACAAAACATGTCGCGAATAACTCAGGGCCGTCATTTGAAATTATGAAATAATAATTTTGTGAGAATATTTTCACAAATAATGATAAACTGTAAATAAATATATTACATGTTGTTTCATCCATCTCCCCCCTTTAGGAAACAGATGTGCCAAGCAAATTTAGAATAAAGTTTAGTTTGAAAAAAATATTCCCGAAAAGGACAAGGGGGAAGTATTCTATTTTATGTCCTTATGCTGCTAGTCAAATTCAATATTACAAAAAGACATTCACGTTTTTAAAAAAAAAATTGGCTTGAAGTTTTTTTTTAGATATGGTTTTGGGGATTCCAGATGGCTACCCGTTCACAAGAGTCAATGTAATTAAGAATATCATTCCTTATTATTTATGTACCAATAATTTTTTTAATTTCTTAGAAACGATGCATCGTCTCGTAGAGGATCCATTTTACGTTGATACACGAACAGGACTTCCACTTCAGCATTTATCGTATCTCATAAAGCATTTGATTCCTCGTATGATGACTCTCGTTAATTCTCATGCACTTCCACCGGTACATAAGGATGGGACGACGTTTCAGTATTTAGGATCATTCGCTACGGGAACCTACGCATTCTTAAAGGATATTCCTCGAGGCTACACGTCACGAAATTTTGCTAAGAAACACGCCACAGTCGTTGCTTTAAGACCGCTTACAGGAATTCTAATCGATACAAAAGACACCCATCCAGGTTTCCTACGATTAAAAGTTTTATCAATGTCTCATTTATTCCCAGAAAAAAATTTATATAGACGTGAGAATGATGTTTTCCTAAAAAGATTAGATGTCCCTGATAATATGTCTCTACCCAAGTGGTCAGAAAGATGTTTAATGGGATTTTGTTGTGGTGAGTTTCCACTAGCTGCAAATGAGTGGCAAAATAGACAAAGGAAATGGCCACAACACAATGTAGTGGCTGCTGTTCATAATGCAGGGTGTACCTTGATTCCAAAACATCACCCAAAGAGTTGTTATCCAGATATCGAGTGGAAATATAACTTCACAAACTCTGAGGTGTTACTGTTTTCAAGAGCAGTTACAGACAATCAACGTTGTGGATTTTATCTTCTACGAATGCTTTTCGATAACAGTACATGCCATTTTAGATGCAAATTAAAAATGAAACACACTAAAGCAGTATTTTTTAACTGCTGTGAGCAGATTTCTGTTGAAAAATGGGAGACAAACTTCAGCGGGTGCATTCTTTATGCTATTGCATTTTTATTAGCTTGTCTAAGAAAAAGAAATCTGCCACATTATTTCATACCATCGTTCAATTTATTTGAGAACTACAAGGAGGAAGATCTTGAATCCATGCGTATTCAAATTGAGGCTATCCGGTTGTTTCCGGTTCAAACTATACAATTTATCACTGAAAATTATGGATACTCATACGGAGCTAGCCTGTCAAAATTGGTTTTACAGAACTGTAGAAGATTTGCATCAAGTAGAGACATATTGTCAACTTATCATGATGTTTTCATTCCTGGGACAATTAAAACAGTCAAATTTTTAACAAGACAAGGCTTTTATGAAGCAGCATATTTTCTTCTCCTTAATACTTACGAGTCTCGTCTTTGCTTTACATTAACAAACACTAGCGAGTTGAATTGTAATTTTACTCTATCTGCATTCCATCTTCTGTAAGGTGTTGAAACGATCCTAAATAGAGAAATTCAATTTTAGTAATCGAGACATATAAATTTTATTAATGTAAAATGTTTTAAGAAACTCAAAAATGCGGTTAAAGGCTTTCTTTAAGTATGGCAATAAGATTAAAATATAAGGCAGAAATCATTTCCAATCATTGTTAATGTCACGTCTCACAATAACTTTGATGTAAGCCTAGAAATTTATGGAAATCAAAGATTAAGGTGTAAAATTATATTTTAGAGAGTAGAGCATGTGTCAAAGATAAGGTCACAAATTAAATGAACTTGATAAACCTCATTCGTAGGACTGCAGATGCCAAGTATCATACAGACTGATCGAATAGATATTGACATGATAAAATATATTGCAAAGAAGTCGGATGTTAAGTTTAAAATTCTGGTAATTTTTATAATGAATGTGCAACGTATCTAACACTTGCTTTGTATCTTCATGTTGGTTGTATAAGATGGGAAATTGAAAGTGAACTGATAAAATTATCTTTGAAATTCAATGTACTTCGCCAATTACAGAATATTTTATACTTCTCCCAACATAAAACTTAGTTACCTTCAGTTTCTTCAGACTGAAGACCCATTTTGATGTATGGTCTGAAGACACGTGTCCATTCCCTATTATTGTTACATTTCTCTTCCATACCTCGGTCTTCACCCTCGTTCTCAGTAATTTTGTGCAAAGCAAACTTTGCAATTTTTTCTAATGTTGTCACTGGTATGAATCTTTCGTCAACCATTCTTTTCACCTGTTGTGCTATAAAATGTCTTTTTGTATCAGAGTCAATGTCCGTTGAACAGGCTAGGATCCTTAGTATTAGAACCTCTGAAAATTATAAGTGTTAAACCTTAAGAGTATATCATTCGATCGTAAGCAATAAATTGAATAATTTTAAAAATCTTATTACTCACTGTAGGGCCAGTGTCTTAACCATAGTTTTGGACGCAGACTTAAATAATGGAACTCGCCAAGATGACCAAGAAATATTGTTAAACGATTTTGATTATTCTTGCACATTTTGCCTTTGACTTCAGTCCGACATATGTCATCACGATAGACATTGAAGACAATTTTTTGTGTAAGATCGAAGACTTATAAGTTGTAAATATTAAAAAATATTATGTTGTAAGAAATTGTCAAGATTTTCAGAATTTTTTTTCCTTTGATTTGAAGATTTTCTTATGTCCGCTTGTTTTTTGTATCTAGGATTCGTAATTTGAATCATTTTGAAATCTAAATGTTTCATTTAAATTAATGTTGTAGAAGCTCTAATGTTTAGACACCAATTACCAATTAAACAATTTGAGAGTATGAAAATTCAAAGTGATGAGAAAAACGGCGTAGAAAACTGTCTCAAAATAGCATCAAAATCTGACTTCGACACAGAAATACAAACTGACTGGAAAAGCTCAGAAAAGTTTGGATACATGGTGTGTCCAGTTTATGGTTTGAAAGATCTGGATATGGAAGAAAATCAGGGTAGAATTAATGTATATTTTTTAACAAAAAAGTGATTTCAAAGTTTAAAAAAAAACATCATTGCCTTTTTTTTTCTTTTTATAAAACATAAAGGGCTAGCATGGCATGTTGTTAAGAATTCAGAAATAAAATCCTTGCCATTTTATCATATTTTTGTTTTACTTTTTAGAATCGATGCATCGTCTTATAGAGGATCCATTTTACATTGATACACGAACAGGACTTCCACTGCAGCATTTATTGTATCTCATGAAGCATTTGATTCCTCCTAGGATGACTCTCGTTAATTCTTATGCATTTCCACCAGTAGAAAAGAATGGGACGATGTTTCAGTATTTTGGATCATTTGCCACAGGGACCTTTGCTTTCTTACAGGATATTACTCGAGGCTACACGTCACGAAATCTTATTAAGAAACATGCCACAGTCGTTGCTTTAAGACCGCTTACATCGGCAATATTGATCGATATAAAAGACACTCATCCAGGTTTCCTACGGTTAAAAGTTTTATCAATGTCGCATCTATTTCCAGAAAAAAGTTTACATAGATGTGAGAATGATGTTTTCCTAAAAAGATTAGATGTCCCTGATAATATGTCTTTACCCAAGATGTCAGAAAGATGTTATATGGGATTTTGCAGTGGTGATTTTCCACTAGCTGCAGATGAGTGGCGAAATAGACAAAGGAAATGGCCACCGCACGATGTAGTGGCTGCTGTTCATGATGCAGGGTGTACCTTAATTCCAAAACATCACTCAAAGAGTTATAATCCAGATATCGAGTGGAAATTTAACTTCACAACCTCTGAAGTGTTACTGTTTTCAAAAGCTGTTACAGGCAAGCAACGTCGCGGATTTTTTCTTCTGCACATGCTTTTCGATAACGGTACATGTCACTTCCAATGTAAATTAAAAATGAAACACACTAAGGCAGTATTTTTTAACTGCTGTGAACATATTCCTGTTGAAAAATGGGAAACAAACTTAAGTGGGTGCATTCTTTATGCTACTGCATTTTTATTAGCTTGTCTTAGAGAAAGGAATCTGCCACATTATTTCATACCATCGTTCAATTTATTTGAGAACTACAAGGAGGAAGATCTTGAAACCATGCGTATTCAAATTGAGGCTATCCGGTTGTTTCCGGTTCAAACTTTACAATTTCTCACAGAAAGTTATGGATACTCATACGGAGCTAACCTGTCAAGATTGGTTTTACAGGACTGTAAAAGATTTGCATCTAGTAGAGACATATTGTCAACGTATCATGATGTTTTCATTCCTGGGACAATTAAAACAGTCAAATTTTTAACAAGACAAGGTTATTATAAAGCAGCTTATTTTCTTCTCCTAAATACTTATGAGTCACGTCTTTGCTTTACCTTAACAGACACTAGCGATTTTAATTGTAATTTCACAGAATTTTTCTGTCGTGCTCTCCATGAAATTCGCCAGGAAGCCTCTCGGACTATTTTGGCAAAAAATTTTGAAAACGAACATGGTGTAAAAATACTGGATTCCGTAATGAAAGCAGGTGGTCTTTTCGTAGAGGATATTGTACCATGGGGGGTAAATTACGAGATTGCTAAGCTTCATATACCAATGGAAAAAATTTCAAATTTCGAATTTATTGGAGATTTTTTTTACGAATATAGTAAAACTGAAGTAAAGAGATTTAACAGTGATCTAGCTACAATAGGAATTTCGGAAGCAATTCGCTGTTTTGAAAGAGCTATTCAAGAGGGGCCAATGATTGACGTCGAAATAGATGACGAAGCTTTGATAAAAGAAATCCAGTCTCAAAGGTTTGAAATTATGAAAAGACTGAAAGAAAAATTGATGAATTGCTACATCCATACTATGAAAATTTCCCAAATGCACCGGACTTACCTTCCACTGGAAATATATATGCCTGCAATAGAAGAATTGTGCCAAGAAATGCCAGATGTAAGTGGAGTTGTCAGTATCATGTACCAATATTTGAATAATCCTAGTAAACAGAAAGAATATGAAACGCGTTTCGATAGTTTCTTAGGGACAGGTAGGTAAAATTTTCAGCTTCGATTGCTCATCCTTGAAACATATTGTATCATGTATTTTAATTCCATCTTCTTTATTCCTTCGTAGGTGAAGTGTACAAAGGACTATCAACATTGAAACCTAATAGATTCTAAACTGTCAAAAGAGATAGATGTATACCGTTCATGACTATAAACACATTGTAGTATAAGTAATGAAAGTAATTATACAACAGGATAAGACATTTGTTTTCACTTACCATAGTATCCTCAAACCCTTCATTTCAATGATTCATACAAAAGTTACTGAATACTATAGTAGTTTGTTCAATTTAATGTTGTTATGTTCTCAATAAATGTAATTATGTTGATTTTATAAAAATGTAAATTTCAAAAATAACCAAGATACAATAAAACAGCTGTTTTCTATTTATGAAGTAGTTTTTCGAAGAGTTGTCCTTTCGATTGCAATGATATAGGGAGATAACGAACCTTATTCAAGCTCAAAGTCCCTTAATTAAAGTAAATCTTCATTTAAACAATGCACATCGGGAACAGACGAAGCATGGACCTTAAAAACATAAGAGGTGTTAGATCATATCAGGTGCTATGGAGGAGTGAGCATCCCCTGCAGACCGGTTGTACCTGCTCGAAAGAGCTATTCAAGAGGGACCAATGATTGATGCTGAAATAGATGACGAAGCTTTGATAAAAAATATCCAGTCTCAAGGGTCTAAAATTATTAAAAGACTGAAAGAAAAATTGATGAATTGCTACATCCATACCATGAAAATTTCCCAAATGCACCGGACTTTCCTGCCACTGGAAATGTATATGCCTGCAATAGAAGAATTGTGCCAAGAAATGCCAGATATGAGTGGAATTGTCAGTATTATGTACCAATATTTGCATAATCCTAGTAAACAGAAAGAATATGAAACACGTTTTGATAGTTTCTTAGGGACAGGTAGGTAAGAATTGCAGCTTCGTTTGCGTCTTGAAACATGGTATTATATCATATATTTTAATTCCATCTTCTCTCTTCTCTCGTAGGTGAAGTATTCAAAGGACCATCAAGATTAAAACCTAATAGATTCTGAATTGTCATAAGAGATAGATGTTCACCAGTATGATGTGTAATCAAAAGTTCATGAACACATTGTGGTATAAGTAATAAAAGTTATTATACAATGGGAAAAAGACACTTTCGTGTTAGCGATTCGTGCAAAAATTACTGAGTACTAGAGTAATATGTTTCATTTTCCTCGTTATATGGTATTATGATGGCAAAAAATGTAAATTGAAAAAAAAACGAAGACACAATAAAACAGCTGTTTCCTAACTATAATTTTTGCTTTTGTCTCGAATGAAATATGGAGATAACTAACCTATTCAAGCTCAAAGTGCCATCTAGCGTTAATCTTCATTTCAACAATGCAAATCAAGCAGAGCAAACATGGATCTAAAAAAAATCAGAGGTGATAGGTGCCATGGAGGAGTGAGCATCAATTCAGATTGCTAACAATGTCAGTCAGCATTTGAATCGATGACAGGTTGAATTTACTGAAATGATCATTGTATCAAACATAAATTTTGCAAAATGATGACGTCAAGCGAGACTGTTGATATCCTTGCTTCCTAAATCAATTGTTTGCTTCCTTTTAGAAAATGTTCACAAGTAAAGCATGCTTATGTGTATCGAATCAATGAGAAACATAAAACCCATATCCAGGTGATAATTAAGCTAGCCAGGGGTATATTGCTAAATTATTTAATTTTAGTAGTAACACGTCATTTGATTGGTTAAACGTTGAAAGTTGAAATAAGCTTCATTCCTTGAATAATTTAGGGAGGTTGAGGATTGTTAGGTTGTCATTATATTTATCATAAAGCCTAGTTGATAGGTTAACATTAACGTCAATTTTTTTTTCATTGACTCACGGTAGCCATGGACGCTTTTTCTAGGATTCAAAAAAAAAATGATTAAGTATTTGGAAAAATAACATTAGTAGTATTTGTCAAGAGAAATAGAATCAAAATTAAATGCTATTAAACTAATTATTTTTTGTTGAAGAAACTTAAAGATCTATTATTCTTAATATACATGTATTTAAGAAGTTTGTTTGCATTCATGATTCAGATTTTTTTTTTTTATTAATTTTTACTTTAAAACTTTAAAATACCCGTTATATTATAAAAATTTTACCCTATTTATGTAAGCCTAAATTGTTACAACGCGAAATGTAATAACAAGATTGCAATAAGACTCATATATATACACCATTTCAACGTTGGATAAAGCTAATATCAAATCACACAATTATAGATGTTCTATTTATATCATTCGACTTTCGTTTTAACAAAATTTTGAGACTTCCCCTGCGAAACTACATGAATGATTGCTAATTCAACTTGATGACGAAGCACCGTTGATGTTGACATGCCTCGAAAGAAAGTAGTTTCAGTTTTAAAGATATCTTCCGAAGAATCCGCAAGCTACCTTTAAAATGCCGATTGCTTGGCGAAGAAGCACTTGGTACTTTTTTATTGACTTAGTCTAAACCGGGGTTCAAAACAACGACCTTCCTATCACTTTGAGAGCGTGTATCACATGAGCTACCGACAAGGGGTAGAGCACAGGAAGAACACATTAAGAGATTAATTTCGGCTCTATTCATGTGGGAAAAAGCTTAAATAAAATTGTTTTTTGTAATGCAAGAAATGATATTCCTGGGAGATTTTTTCTCAGTTGAAAGAAAGAAATCAAGGCAATTAACAATATTTAGCTCGTAGAAATAAGCAAAACAAAAAAAAAGGGGGGGGGGAGAGAAAAGTTTGGTATAAATTATTTGCTTTCACTATCTTAGGGAACCTTACTACTAAAAACATAAGTTTCCCACGCATTTTGGAAGTTAATTCGTTTGTATGGAAATAAAAAAGAAGAAGATTGATTTGAAGAACTTGAGAAGTTATGACCCCATAACCAGTTCTAAAGTTTTATGACCGAAACATAGACACATGTATCTCCTAAGATGCATCTTAAACTGGACTAAATGTAGTTAATCAGAAATATTACGGCAAATTGATACTTGTGGCTTATGCCTTAATAGACATGAATAAATCGGAATAGAAATTGTGCTTAAATAAATATATGTTGGTAATAACATAACCTTGTTTGTCTTATTGGGATTCTAAGACTCAAATACTCCGATTTCAGCAATGTATACAAAAGATATTCTACACATCTGGAATGCTTATGCACCCGTGATTTTTAAAATTTAGAATTAAACGTCCACATTTATTTTAGCTTTGCTGGCCCTATGATTCTTATAAAGAAACGTCCACATATATTTTAGCTTTTCTGGCCCTATGATTCTTAAGGAGAAAATTGACCCAAAGCTTTTGCGTACAAACAGACAAAAAGACAGGCGGACTGGGCAAAAACTATATAACCCCGAATCTTCAATTACTATAACCGAAGTGTGACTCGAACACAGGACGTAAGGATCAATTTCTTACTCCACGGCTATAGGGCATACGCTTTAATCACTGTCCCAAGCAGGCAACAATGATGGACTGAAACATAGGTAATGACATCTTTATGCCGATAAACGTTTAAAACCTATGGAAAATGCCTTTCTGGTATTTAAACCTAACTAATAGTCGATAAAATCTTTATTTACAAATATTAAAAAACTTGACACAAAAACTGTTCATTTTCCAAGTTTAATAATCAAGTATCCTTACTTATCATAATGTCTTCTCAAAATGTTACACAATGCATTGAGAAAGAAACTCTGAAACAACCTATTCGCGGGTTGTGGAGAAATGAAGACCAGTCTGAGTGTGATGGTAACGAAGATGTAGTTTTTGAGAACTGTTTAAAGGAAACGTTATTAAACGTCGAAAGTCTTTCCACAGCGTCAAATGTGATTCCAGCTGAACAAAAAAGAGAAGACATCGACAAAATCGATTACTTCGACAGCGAGGACGAATACTGGGAAAATCATACCTTTACAGCGGAAGACGATTTCCATTTCGATGAATTTGAAAATGGACACGGTTCTCCATCTTCAAGCACCAGAAGTAAGGGAAGATATAGTAAGATATAACTTAAGAATTCTTACTTAAATCACGCGATGAAATATTCAATACATCTGCACCAACCAATTCAGATAATGAATTTGGTTGCTAAAAGGTCTTTTATATAACTTATCATTGGATATAATCCTTTCCCTATTCTGCTATGAATTTATTTTAGGTCAGGGAGTAGAACAATACCATAACATGCCAGTCTTTCGAAGGTCTATACAGAAGTTTGCAACTGACAACAATTTTGATGTATATGATGTCATTTCCGATGGGAACTGTATGTTTCGGGCTATAGCTGATCAATTGCTTATCAATGGCTGTCTTGGGCATTCGATAGAGTCTCTGAGACACACAGCAATAAAGTAAGTTTATTGTAAAAAAAAAAAATGAAATTGATATCCAGGATGAATGTCAGACACCACGCTTAACCAAGCACATTCGATTTATATAATATACGGGTACTTTAACAAAAGAAACGTACCGATTCAGTTATACGTGCACATGCTTTGCTGTGCTGCTTAGGGCGTGCAGAATTTCGATATTCAACAGAAAAAAATATTTACATCCATAGGTATCTAAGACAGAATCCCTTCCATCAAGACAAAGGTCACCTGTCCTCCTTTTTAACAGAGGAATCATGGGAGGAATATCTGACAAGAATGTCGAGGTCTGGTGAATGGAGCGACCACATCATTTTACATGCTGTCGCTGATATGTTCTCCCTCGAAGTCATTGTCTTCAACGTCTTTCGTGATGACATATGTCGGACTGAAGTCAAAGGCAATAGGGCCTTTTTTGTCTTATAACCAGTTATCAAGATTTTTATCTAATGATTTCGAAGTTATGAAAACAACTAATCGTGCATATACTAGTGTCTCTCATTTAATACATGTATCAATAATTTATCTGACCTTTGTAAAACATTTTAAACACAGATTTAGCACCTAAAATTATTCCTTAATTGTCAAATAAAAACCAAATTTATTTTTGATAACTTTAATCTATCTTTAAAATATTTTTCAAGGTGAATAAAGTGCAATTTAAGCTACATTTTAAAATAATAGGAATGAGGCACTTACGAAAATAGTAAAAAAAAAATAAATCATTTTCAATCATCAATATACTCAATGTACATAAAGATGAAGGTTTTGAATGAGATTTTATTTTTACACTGCATAAATTAGACATAAGACAAGTTGTCGTTAATGTAAACCTTAAATTTTACGATGATTTTGATGTTAAATAGATGAATACAAATGAACACCATAGTACAAATCGTAGAATTAAGATTTTCATTTCTCTCTGTTTTGCGATTTCTATATTTGATAATCGGATTTTTCTTAAATCCTTAAAATAAAGAAAACAAAGCAATAGAACGACTTCAAATAATTATTTTATTAAACCTTGTATAACACACGGGAGAAAAAAGTGCCTGCCAGTGAATATTTCTAAGATCATATGCTTAAACACCTGTGCTGAATGTGGCAAATTTGTCACCTCGAAATTATTTTTTTAACATTTCTATTTCTTTTTCTCTTTGATAAGTTTTTAAAAGTTAGGTGAGTTGATTTCTTGATAATTCAAATGCAGTTTAAATTTCGCCAAGCAAAAGTAGCTAAGGAAACCTAATATGCATATATTTACACCCACTGAATATCATTTCTTGTATTTCTTATAAAGACCATTGCCGTTAAAGAGGCACCGTGGCGCCCAAACGGGAATATTGGCAAATGTAGAATTTTTGCATGACCCGTATAAATTTTGTTCAATTTCTAAAAGTATTAGGTTTCAGAAAATTACAGGTTTCAGAATCTAAAAATTCTATTTTTATGGAGAAAAATATAATTATCCAATCTTTCCAACTATCACTCTCATTCTCCTGACATACACAACAAACTAGACTGTGATTCCTTTTATAATTCTATGATTGCCTGTGCCACAACTGCACGGACTAACAATATACCGTGTGTATTTTTTGCTTTCGAAATTTCTACTCGGAATTTTCTGGATTAAAGTTTTAATTTTTTTCATTAATACACAACAAGATTGCCACTTTTCCAAATTATCAACTTGAAGAATAAGATTAAAATCTTGTTTTATAGGTACCCATTTACGATTTTTTTTTTGGTGCCTATTTTGTTTTGATGTGCCATCTTTTGCTACCTTTTTCTTGTGAAGTTTGTTTGTCTTATTTTAAAGTTACCTTTTTCTTGTCATTTTTGGGAGGGATGGGGTGGGAGTTAGGCCTTATCAAATTTTACATATCTTACATCAGAGCTTTATTTAAATAAATTGCATAATTCAACTCTATGAAAGTGTTTCAATTGATTTATATGAATTAGCAAAATATAGCTACTGTAAGCTTGCCTAGCATTAGAGGAGATAAATATTTTTGATATAACTCCAGAGTACTTGTATGTACTATCAAAAATGTTTTAAAAAGATAATTTAACAAATGACCAGTGATAAAGTTAGAAAATTTACGAAATCCATTTTCATAGAAGAAGCCATCTTCGCTAGCCAAGGGTTTCCGATCCGAAATCTACTCTACAACCCTTGGCAGATTTGGCTGAAACTTTAAGAACTCGCGCAAACGAATTTGATTGGCTGCAAAGTCCGAGTCTACGCAAGGTTTTTGAAAGAACCACATAAGTCCGTGTTCCGCATTTTAGGCGCATCAATTTAAGCCAATCAAATGTTACGGCTCATTGATAATAATTGATACGGCAACATGTAGAAAGTAAAGTCAAACTCTTCACAAAAAATCCACGAAGAACGATATTTTCTACCACTTTTGAGGTGTGCCCACTGCCCACAGCTGTATGAGGTTGTTACGATATACTCTACATCAGGCTGCATGGAGGTCGCCAAATTGTTTCAAACGTCATATTGATTTACGTATGTTACAGCTATTTTCATTGGACAAATATTAAAGAGCTTCAAGGGACTTAACTCAATTACGGCGATAGGCGGCGCAATAAAAGTTCCCGTTTGATAGGACTAAATCTGCCAAGGGTTGTAGAGTAGATTTCGGATCGGAAACCCTTGGCTAGCGAAGATGAGAAGAAGCAGCTGTCAATGGTAAAAAAAAATTGATTTCAAATTTTCTCAAAGTTCTCATAAACATCCTCTGATGGAATATGTTTCTGGAATTTGACAGACAAAAAAATTGTTTCTAAAATAACAAAAAAAATATATCGTATATTGTTTTAAGTTGAAACTTGAACACAAATGTTTTATTTATTACTGAAATATCTATACACTTGAATTGATTTTCTAAACCCACTCATTTTTAAATTGCTTTGTTTCGGATTGGCACATATACCATTTTGTTATGTGAGACGAATTGTTCAGTCTGCAAGCAGAGTTACAGGGATAAAGGAAAGGGGAGGGATCTCAATGTAAATCAGGGTTGGATATCTTATATTGTAATTTATGCGACATGGATGAAAAAAAATATAACAGAATTGCGTGTTTGCATTAAACATGTGTTAAAACAGTGAAGAATCAATCAATCATCAATCATCAATGGTACAACATTTTTATTAATAAACTAAAAATGTGGATGAAAGTGCTATTGAATCTACCTAAAAATATACTTCTATTGAAAAATCTTGTTGCTCTATATTACAAGTCTATTTATTACAATCACGTACATGTACATAAATTATGGTTTTGAAAACCTGCTCAAGATACTTGGATAGAGAATCTAAAATGATTAACTGAAAAAAAAGTCCTGTTTTTAAGCAAGTCAACAATTTGCTGATGACATGCAGTATGCAACCGCTGAAGCATGTGTCCCAAGCACTAGAGGGCATTTCCTCAGCTGCATTCAAAAACACCGCTTTTAAGTGCTTTCGTTTCAGGGTTTTGTTAAAGTGAGACGTCATGTTTTCGAGCAATACTTTTATCACAAAATATCCATATTGCTGTGCCTTTGTTAGATTTGTAATCATCGTGAACAGTTACTCTGCCAAAGAAAAGTCGAATTTCCATTCAATGGTTGGATTTTCGCTTCTTGGATGGGCTTTTGGAATTAACGTAACCTTTCTTCCTCTTAAACGGTCAATGAGGACAGCCGATGGGAAATCATAGTTTCTTTTCTTCTCCCTCCATTGAGATGTCATCGGGGGGAATGGGCATTGAAAACCAATATACTGCACTTCATATTCATGAAAATGCGTAACAGTCTTAATCCTCTCGGGAACCTCGTATTCTTTTAGATAAACGTTTGAACCAATCTGCAAAATATTGTCATCTCTGCAATATATCTGAAGTTTAATTCTACAATAACCAGGCCGAGAACCTGAAGTATCAACATATAAACGTGATGGCGAATTTTCTTTTTCAGGAGGAAGTTCAAAAATCAAACTTTTGTCCTTTCTAATAATAACAATTCTTGGCTTCTTCAAATGCCGTTTATTATAAAATTTACTCATTTTCTTTGAACGAGTTATGTCTTTCAACGTAAAATAACATGGGTCACAATATGGACCTATAAAGTGGTAGCACAGAATTTCTCGACGTTCCCCTATATAACATAGATGACCCTGTGGTGTCAAGTAAATTTTTTTGAGTGTATGAGACAGGAGAATTTTCATTATGAAGGATAAATGTATTATTGGTATTCCTGTCAGCGAATCTATCTGCATTCCATCTTCTGTAAGGTGTTGAAACGATCCTAAATAGAGAAATTAAATTTTAGTTATCGGGAAAAATAAATTGTACAGCATGTCAAATGTTTTAAGAAAAACCAAAATGCAGTTAAAGGCTGTCTTATGTATGGTAAAAAAATAAATATAAGGCAGAAATTATATCTCAACATTGTAAAGGTCAAGTATCACAATAACTTGTATGTAACTTAATGTAAGCTTAGAATTTTATAGAAATCAAAGATTAAAATGTGAAATAATGTTTCAGAGAGTAGATCATGTGTCAAAAATAAGGTCACGAAGTCAATGAACCTCGCCAAGGACTGTAGATGCCAAGTATTATACAGACTGAATGAATATTGACATAATAAAATATATTGCAAAGAAGTCGGATGTTAAATTTGAAATCCTAGTAATTTTTTAGTGAATGTGAAACGTATCTAACACTTGCTCTTTGGGGGGTTCTTCATGTTGGCTGTATAAGATGGACAAAGTGAAAGTGTACTGATAAAGTTATCCTTGAAATTCACTGTACTTCGCCAATTACATCATATTTTATACTTCTCTCAACACAAAACTTAGTTACCTTCAGTTTCTTCTGACTGAAGATCCGTTTGGATGTATTGTCTGAAGACACGTGTCCATTCCGGGTTATTGGTACACTTTACTCCCATACCTTCGTCTTCGCCCTCAGCGATCTTGTGCATAGCAAACTTAGCAACTTCTTGTAATGTTGTCTCTGTTATGAATCTTTCGTCAATCATTCTTTTCACCTGTTGTGCTATAAAATGTCTTTTTGTATCAGAGTCAACGTCCTTTGAACAGGCTAGGATCCTTAGTATTAGAACCTCTGAAAATTATAAGTGTTAAATGTTTAATGTCGTAAATGTTCTTAAATGTCGTAAGAACCAATAAACTGAATACTCTTAAAAACTGTATTACTCACTGTAAGGCCAGTGTCTTAACCACAGTTTTGGACGCAAACTTAAGTAATGGAACTCCCCAAGGTGTCCAAGAAATATTGTCAAACGATTTTGATTATTCTTGCACATGTTGCCTTTGACTTCAGTCCGACATATGTCATCACGAAAGACGTTGAAGACAATGACTTCGAGGGAGAACATATCAGCGACAGCATGTAAAATGATGTGGTCGCTCCATTCACCAGACCTCGACATTCTTGTCAGATATTCCTCCCATGATTCCTCTGTTAAAAAGGAGGACAGGTGACCTTTGTCTTGATGGAAGGGATTCTGTCTTAGATACCTATGGATGTAAATATTTTTTTCTGTTCATTTTATAGCACAACAGGTGAAAAGAATGATTGACGAAAGATTCATAACAGAGACAACATTACAAGAAGTTGCTAAGTTTGCTATGCACAAGATCGCTGAGGGCGAAGACGAAGGTATGGGAGTAAAATGTACCAATAACCCGGAATGGACACGTGTCTTCAGACCATACATCCAAATGGATCTTCAGTCTGAAGAAACTGAAGGTAACTAAGTTTTGTGTTGAGAGAAGTATAAAATATAATGTAATTGGCGAAGTACAGTGAATTTCAAGGATAACTTTATCAGTACACTTTCACTTTGTCCATCTTATACAGCCAACATGAAGAACCACAAAAAGAGCAAGTGTTAGATACGTTTCACATTCACTAAAAAAATTACTAGGATTTTAAATTTAACATCCGACTTCTTTGCAATATATTGTATTATGTCAATATTCATTCAGTCTGTATAATACTTGGCATCTACAGTCCTTGGCGAGGTTCATTGACTTTGTGACCTTATCTTCGACACATGATCTACTCTCTGAAACATAATTTCACATTTTAATCTTTGATTTCTATAAACTTCTAAGCTTACATAAAAGTTATTGTGATACTTGACCTTTACAATGTTTAGATATTATTTCTGCCTTATATTTAATTTTTTTGCCATACATAAGACAGCCTTTAACTGCATTTTTTGGTTTTTCTTAAAACATTCAACATGCTGTAAAATTTATTTTTCCCGATTACTAAAATTGAATTTCTCTATTTAGGATCGTTTCAGCACCTTACAGAAGATGGAATGCAGATAGATTCGCTGACAGGAATACCAATAATACATTTATCCTTCATAATGAAAATTCTCCTGTCTCATACACTCAAAAAAAATTACTTGACACCACAGGGTCATCTATGTTATATAGGGGAACCTCGAGAAATTCTGTGCTACCACTTTTTAGGTCCATATTGTGACCCATGTTATTTTACGTTGAAAGACATAACTCGTTCAAAGAAAATGAGTAAATTTTATAATAAACGGCATTTGAAGAAGCCAAGAATTGTTATTATTAGAAAGGACAAAAGTTTGATTTTTGAACTTCCTCCTAAAAAAGAAAATTCGCCATCACGTTTATATGTTGATACTTCAGATTCTCGGCCTAGTTATTGTAGAATTAAACTTCAGATATATTGCAGAGATGACAATATTTTGCAGATTGGTTCAAACGTTTATCTAAGAGAAAACGAGGTTCCCGAGAGGATTAAGACTGTTACGCATTTTCATGAATATGAAGTGCAGTATATTGGTTTTCAATGCCCATTCCCCCGATGACATCTCAATGGAGGGAGAAGAAAAGAAACTATGATTTCCCATCGGCTGTCCTCATTGACCGTTTAAGAGGAAGAAAGGTTACGTTAATTCCAAAAGCCCATCCAAGAAGCGAAAATCCAACAATTGAATGGAAATTCGACTTTTCTTTGGCAGAGTTCACGATGATTACAAATCTAACAAAGGCACAACAATATAGATATTTTGTGATAAAAGTATTGCTCGAAAACATGACGTCCCACCTTAACAAAACCCTGAAACGAAAGCACTTAAAAGCGGTGTTTTTGAATGCAGCTGAGGAAATGTCCTCTAGTGCTTGGGACACATGCTTCAGCGGTTGCATACTGCATGTCATCAGCAAATTGTTGACTTGCTTAAAAACAGGTTTTTTGTCGCACTACTTTATACCAAGCAATAACCTTATTGATTGTTTTTCGGAAGCCGACATCAATGCTCTTTCTTTGTGCGTTGAATCCATTCGTCTGTTTCCAGTAAATATCATTCAGTTTGTTGCCGAAATGCATGGATTTATGTATGGAAAAAACTTGATAGATATGATTCTGTCAGACGTTCCGTCTTTTATGCAAACAAAAAATTTAAGATCTACGGTTGAAAAAACATTAATTCCAACAACAATACGCACAACAAAGGTTCTCTCAAGAATGGGATTCTATGATGCAGTATCTCAGCTGCTGGAAAATATGTATGAACAGCTACTACTACTCCCAGATTCAGAAAGAAATACTCCGAACTTTCAAGATTTCATACAGGATGTAATTGACAAAATTGACCAACGATCATCTCGAATCATTCTTGCAAAAGATTTTGACAGAGACTACGGGCTAAATCTGTCAGCAAATTATACACAAGATAATGCTTTTCAACTGAAAAACCTTTTGCCCTGGGAGGTAGATGATACAATCGGTTGGTTAAATGTACCAGAAGCCCGGTCATCGGATTTAACTTCAATAGCATATTTTCTATACAAATATAGTCTAAGAGAATTGGAAAAAAGGAACGTAACGCTAAGTTTTTCTGCGATAGAAGTAGCCATACGTTGTTTAAAACATGTAATTAAACAAAATTCTTTAGATATGAACACCATTGAAGATCAGATTTTGAAAGAAGATGTCTTTTCACAAACCCGTGAATTGAAGCAACATCTAAACCAGTGCTACGTGCATTTGTACCATGCAACATGTTTTGAAATGTACAAATATCCTTTGATTGATCATATAGATGATATAGAAAGACAGTGTGAGGAATTCCCAGGTATGCTGGTTGTAGTCAGCGAAATGTTTCGGCTGTTAAGAATGCCCGACAAACAGAGGGAATATTAGCTGAAATTCAGATCGTACCTTTCTGAAACAGGTGGCCCTAAGCTTATATTCTTATACTGAATTACGTTTCAACCAAATAGTTCTGAGTGCAATTTAGTAAATCTTTTTTTCAGTTAATCATTTTAGATTCTCTATCCAAGTATCTTGAACACGTTTTCCAAACCATAATTCATGTATGCGATTGCAACAAATAAATAGCCTTGTAATATATAGCAATAATTTTTTTTCAACAGAAGTCTATCTTTAGTGGATTCAATAGCACATTCATCCACATTTTTAGTTTATTAATAAAAAAAAGTAGTCATCATTGATGATTGATTGATTCTTTACTATTCTAACACATGTTTGATACAGACACATGTCTCTGTCATAATTTTCCCCCCATGAGGCATTATAATTATAAATTATCCAATCCGAATTACATTGAAATCCCTCCCCAAAATCGCGATCATTTACACCTTCCGAGAAAATGTACTAGCGAATTATTTATCATCATTATCCTCTACAATTAATGACATGATTGTCTTTATTTTCCTTTATCTCCGTAACTCTGCTCGCCGACTGCGCAATTCGTCTCACATCACCTAATGACATGTGCCAATTCCAGGCAGAGCAATTTAAAAATGAGTGGGTTTAAAAATCAATTCAAGTGTATAAATATTTCAGTTATGAATAGAATTCGTTAACGTTTTGATTTCCATAAAAACAATACGATATAATTTTGTAGTTATTTTAGAAACAATTTTTAGCCAATTTAGTATAGTATTTTTTTTCAAATACAGAAACATATTCCACCAGAGGATGTTCATGAGAACTTTGACAAAATTTGAAATCACAAAAATATATTCTTTTGACAGCTGCTTCTTCAATGAAAATGGATCTCGTAAATTTACTGGCTTTATCATTGGTCATTTGTAGAATTATCTTGTTAAAAACATTTGATTGTATATACGAGTACTCTGAAGTTATATTTTAAAGATTTATCTTTTCTTATTCTAGAAAAGTTTAACGCAGCTATATTTTGCTTATTCGTATAAATAAAAAAAAACCCACTTTCATAGACATAAATAATGTAATTTATTTGATTAGATATTTTTATTCTAAGCATTTCAACACACAGGGGTAGAAACAAAATCAAAAGAATGATGTAGCATTTGCTTCCAAACGTTTCAATTACAAAAAAACCTTACATGGCCTGGATATGGAGTATCTGAAACATAATCCTACATCGTGTTCATGCTTTTTTTCGCCCTATAACTATAGTACTGCTGGACACGTTATTACAGGTGACGTAAATACAGTTAATTATGAGAACCTTAGATAACTTATTTTAAAAGGTCCTAATTATAGGGAAACCCGATACTTCAACTGGCCTCGGAATTTCATAAATATTATGGATTCTGTTAAAGATTACGCCAGACTATGAGCCAGATATGAAAAATGACGTTGAAACTTTGTCAAAATGGATTAAATGTATCAGATCCATGTTGAAATCGCGTATTAGAAGATTGAGTGGCAATATGAAATTCATTGAAAGCTGCTTTTAAAAAAAAATGAAAATCGTAAATTTACTTACCCGATCATTGGTCATTTGCAAAATTATTTCGTTAAAACACATTCTGATTACTCCTAAAAGTCCTCTGAAGTTGACATAAAAAGATGCTCGATGGACTGATGGTGATTGGCAATATCTGTGTGGTTTTTGGAGACCAGGTCTTCCAACAACCTACTGGAATTCCCATGGGTAACGATTGCGCTCCGTTATTAGCAGACCTTTTTTTGTATTTATATGAAGCAGAATTTGTGCAAAATCTTATGCGTGAAAAGAAGAAAACACTTGCTATGGTTTTCAACTCGACATTTAGATATATCGACGAGGTAGTGTCAACTAACAATGGTAATTTCTATTTCTATGCCCATACTAATGATGGCAGTTTGTAACCGGTTAATCGATTGATCGGTCGAAACGATGCTAATCGGTTAGAAAATCTGTAATCGGTTAGTCGGAAAAAATAAAATATATGTAAATTTGAGCGCATTTTCCTTAAAATCCCATCTTTTTTTCCAGAAAGTAAAGCGCTGCATAAGTTTTTATTTAGTGTTTTTACACATATCATAATTAAGAATATTTGGAGGTAATTATAGCTCTCCAGATTGTGATCGCAGGGTCGGTGACCAATTGGTCAATTATTTAAGTGTTAATTACTGTTTTTATAACATCATGCCGTTACCCAGATAGTCCTGTGATTTTTAATGATATTAAAAACATCATCGTTTAGCACTTTTTATTATAGTATGTCTATATTTTGCCGTTATCTATTAAAATATATTATTATAAAGAACGTTGTAAATTGTAAATAAAGTGAGAGTTCAGAAATAGACGAGTTCTGATTATGGTGACAACGCTTAATTAACTTCTTTTCTGCGTTGAAAAATTATCCCTGTCCGATTTCTCAAGCAAGATTCATGGTTTTCTTGTCTAATGAATTGAAATAAAATATACTCTTATGTACATAAAATTTCCCGATCAAAATGATAAACAGAATGTAATTTCTAACGTCTTATTAGCCTTTTTTTTGGGTAAATGAAAAGAAAATGTCAAAATGTATATCTTGATACGACTAACCGATTGATCGGTCGGAACGTTTTGCGGTTAACCGGTTAGCAATTCTGCAATCGATTGCCATCCCTAGTCGATACGATATATCTTGATGAGCTTGAGATAAAAGATACCACAGAGTCTGACACATCTGTTCAATACACAGATATTTTGCTTGTAAAAGACATTAATGGTAATCTAACAACCAATTAAGCTCTATGATAAACGTAATAACTTTAACCTTTCCATCGTCAACTTCCCTTACTCATGCAGCAATATACCTCCATCACCAGCATACGGAGTTTATATAATTATCTCTGTTGATTCGATACACAATTAAGAGCATGATCTACGTATGAACAATTTCTAAAACTAGGTAAATTATTGACAAACAAGATGATGAAACAGGAATATCAGCAGTGTCGTTTAAAGTACTTGACAAGGAGCACACAGCGGATGTGACAGGTGTCGCATAATATTTGGTCCGCCTCGTTTAAAGGTCCGACCGGTGTAACGTTGAATTTTGACCCGAGTTGAAAATTGACCCGGGGGGTCATTTTTCAACGTTGAATACTGAGGCATAAGCTGTTGAATTTAGACCCTGGTCCGTTGAAAACTGAGCCGGGTCGTGGAATTTTGATCATAAAACCGGTTCTAAATTCAACAGCATAAAACACATATTTATGACTTGGCTTTCACAAATGTGATTTAATCCAACCCCCACACACATTTTTTTGCAATTTGCAAGGATAGACATAATATAAGCATTGAACAAAGTGAAATTGTTTTAGCCCCCTCCCTTTCAATAGGCACGTTACAGTGTAGTAAAAGAAAGATGAGTAAGTGGTAGTCCTTGATAGAAAAAAAAGGATCCTTACACATTCTTAGAATAAAATATTAACAAAAATATCTTTGATTTTAAAGTTACATGTAGCTTAAAATCGAATGTTTCGTGTAATATTTATTTTTAAAAAATCAATAGTATATGTAAATCATTAGTAAATGTAAATCCTATTAGTATACATAGTTACACAATATACGTACAATTTAGTTAAGAAATTTGTTTATCCGTATTTGCTATTTTACTGAAAACCTTTATATTTATTTCAATCTTAGAATTCGTTATATTAGTATTTGGGAAATGGTGAGAGTTTAACGCATGATGCACGAATGTTTCAATGCTTATTTAGTTATGAACAAATTAATAACTTATAATATCCAACTTGAAAAACGCATTGTAAAAAAAAGGTTTTGTGATCTTTTTGGCATAGTTAATCAAACACTTCAAGAACGAACCCCACAATACATATTTATTTTGTTAAGTAGAGGATGGAAGGGGGCGGGGTTGATCTCACCTTTTGGGATGTTTCAATTTGCTGATAAAATCTTAGATCATGGCAGATTTAAAGGTGCTTGTTTCATCTCAATGGTTCTGAGACTGAGATATCGATTCTCTTTGAACTTGGCAATCAGTGTCATCCGCACATAAAATCTCTGTTGATTCAGTGAACTTTTTAGACACAAAAGTGTATAAAGGAAAAAAAATCAAGAACCAAACAAACTTGATATCAAATCTTACATAAAACCAACAAACTATTTTCAACATCTTCACAGTGAAATTTCTCACAACCCAGGTATTCAAAGGTTTCATTAAAAGTAAATGCAAGACATGTGAGAAAAACCAATGTCACTGCTCGAGCACACGGCGGGTGTGACCGGTCGGCAGGGGATACTCACTCCTCCATGGCACCTGATCCCACTTCTGATGTTTTGGAGGTCCGTGTTTTACTCTGCTCTTATTTTGTATATTGTTTAATGGACTTTGAGATTGAATACTGTTCGTTATCTCCATATCCTTCTCAGTATTATTCTACAAGACTTTAAGAAACGCTTGTCAAAGAGAGGGCTCCTCTGATTAATTTTACTCTGATACAGAACTAAATCCTATTATCACAGGTATAACTGGAATAGACAGAAATAAGATCCTAAGTAAAAGTAACAGCCAACTGAGACCCCACAATAAATTGGTTATGGTTACAAAATAATATAATCCGAGAGTCAAAGGACTAAAAACGCATCTTAAAATATAGGAACGAAACGAAAACAGACACAAGATGCAAAAGAATATTATATCTACCTCGGAACCAATTAAAGCTTATAACAAAGACAAAAGCAAAGCGATTATGCTATAATTTTTATTTACCAGAGGAATACCTGCTAAAGTGGACCCCTGATGAGACAGGCATTAGGGATACCCGTTACAAAAACTGCAGAACACTGTTTTCTATATTTCTATATATATATTAATGAAAACTTATATTTCCAACAGAAAGGAATGCCAGATTTAGAAGTTTGATAGGGTCCTTATAAATTTCATGGACAAGTTTGGTTGATTGATGTCTTTATTTTCAGACAAAATTCAAAGACTTTTGGTCTCAGTTTTCAACGGAGAAAAAACACCCAGATTCAATATTCAACGTTGAAAAATGATCCCCGGTTCAATTTTCAACTCGGGTCATTATTCAACGTTAAACCGGACCAAATACGATAACATATTAGGTCCGCCTTTTATAAGAAAAGGTCCGGCCCGTATAAGAAAAGGTCCCCCTACGTTTTAAGGTCCGGGTGGTGCAAATCTTCCCCCCGATCAGGGAAGCTTCGACCCGAAGCTTAGCATGAGTTCTCTCTGAGTATCTGGGCCCCTTCAGCTACGGGAACCAATGCCGTTCCCGGACACGAATCCGTACCTGGACACAAAGTTCTAGTCTTAGAAATTCCTGAAGCAGATCGGAACCTGACTTCAGATACGGCAACCCCTGCCGCCTACAGACACGAAGTCTGTATATGGACACTAATTAAGTCCTAGCTCTAAGACTTCCTGAAGCAGGACACCAGTGTCACATTTAATGTCCAAACCGTGTTTCATAGAATTTTACCCATGTAATTAGCGTTTTAAATCCAAAACATTTGTCCATGGTACTATATATAGAAGGTTTAAACTCACTGGACGGGTTAGGTTTTTAAATAGCTCGTGCTGGTCAGTTTGGGCGTAGCAGGCACCATAGAAGGACACGTTGTTCCTTTGCTAGATACACCACGTCTTACATTGTTATTTATCTTCATATGTACCAGAAATCCTACTCACTTCTGAGGTAAGAGTATTTCAGTTTAATGTTTATTTTAAGTAACAGTATATCTGCAAATTCTGCCAAGTTACTTCGCCGCAGTACATTTTTGGTAAAGTTGTTTGAAGTAAACATGTTGTTGAATTGTGTACATTATATACTTATATTCAGTAGTAATGATGCATCGTAAGCATTGTAGTAAGTAAGTAGTAATATTGTACTCGAAGTGTGTTCAAAGTAGTAACAATGCGTCAGTAGCATTGTACATGTAATATGTGTTTGTACGGTAGTAAGTTGAACACTTGCAATATATATTCTTCGTAAAATAGGCATGTCTAAAGTGTATATATATCTTGAGTACAAAGTACGAGTAAAAATATGTATAGGAAAATATGCATATTAAGTATTGTATATGAAGTATATGTACATAATTTAACAAACAATTACAATATGTTTTTATTTTAAACATTCAATAGATCCTAGTAGTCCTAGTAGTTGTAATAGTTAAAAGGAGGGATCCAAGTATAATACAGTCAGGAAGGACCAGACGAGGCAGTGCCGCCATTACAGGCCACAGCGCCATCCTACGGAAGTGCCGCCATTACGGGCCACAGCGCCATCCTTAGCAGCACACAGTGAAATAACATGGACTTTTAACTTTTATTATATCAAACAAAAATAAAGAAAAAATATTGATGTAAAAATGTAACAAATATTGTAAATATATTTTAAACATCTCCTTATTTCTGACAAAAGATCTGTGACAACCAGACACCCAGAGTGCTTTCAACATTTGATACATAACTTTTATAGTTCAATAGAAACGTAGAAACCTCATTTCTTACATGGTCATTTTATGCCTCAAATAAGTAACACATCTATGGAAATGATATCTAATTACGATATTATTATATATGATATAAAACTTATAATTAAATGCTAATCAAACTTTTACCAGCATCATACGGTGTGAATTTTGTAAAGATTTACGTTCAAAATATGCAAAATGTTGATGCATTTGAATTCTTGTAATAAAAAATATCTTAACCTTACATTTATAAAAACCTTCGAGTTGGTCTGATGTGTTTCCGACATAAATAAACAATTTTTGATCATTTACATTCAGAAACATGCATAGAAACTTGATTTGAATGGACCTACTTTCAATTTTTGTTTAACTGACGGCCATTTTTTATCTCTCAATCACGTGACTTAGATGATCGATTTTGAAAAACAAACATCAAAATCATGAACTAGAATGATTATAGTTATATAAAATCACATTTTAAGGGACACCAACCCTCAGCTAGGAAGGACAACTCTTTAATTTAGAATTTAATTCAAAAAGTCTTTAAATTAAGCTTGAAAATTAAATATTTTCATGCAACAATTTTAATTATATGCCTCTCAATGTAATAAATACAGTGAAACTTCTCCAGACCGGCCCCCCTGGAAACCGGTTCTCCCTGAACATCGGCCAAATTCATAAGTCCCGGCAAAATTCTTAACATTTCTTTACACATAAACTCTCATAAAACCGGCCACCCCTGAAAACCGGACACCGGCCACTTTTCCAAGAGCAAAAGTTAAGAAACATAGGAAATTTCCCCTCATCATACCGGCCACTTTTTGATTGCAAGAAATTTAACTGTCATTGGCCAGAGGGGTAATAATGACTGGCCGGAGGTGTGAAAAATAGCCTACCCACGAGAAGTCAGAGGTGTGAAAAACTGAATATGGCCTCATAGGGTTTTCTATTGTTTAGCCGTCTTGAAGGGATAGTCATCATGCCAGACTATGTAAATGGCCGGTCTAAGCTGTGTACATAATTATGATTAACATCAATTAAACTTGAATTAATAAAATATCAAGCAACTGATAAATTTAAATCACCGAACAAATCAACAAATTATCGCACGCCATATTGCATCATCTTTTTAAATACACATAAGCGGCCTTAAAATTGGGGACTGTTAATAAATGCTAAGAAAAAAATAAAATAAAATGTTCACCAAAATATACATTTTATGATTAAAATAACAGAAGTTTTGCTCAGAAATGCTTTAATTATTTACTTGTAACTGAAGAACAAAGTTAACATTTTTTTTAATGACGTAAGCGATACACAGATACACATGCACTATTCTGCATAGACTTCAGTTAGGTAAAGGGTCTGGTTTATTTCTTCGCATTGGTTAATAAAGTAACTCTTCATGTTTTTTTCTGTTCTTTTTTTTTTAATTTCTTTTTATAAAAATCAACATGTAGTCGAATTTATCCTCACTAATAATAATTTCCTTTTTTTAGACCTTAACAATATATACATTACGTGTCTGCCGATAATTAATAATATGTTGACAGATAATTATAACAGACACCAATTATATATTTTTCCTAGCATCTGTCACATAGTTCTGCATTTCTTCAATATGTTAGATTCTCGGGAAACCGGCCACCTCTCTAGACCGGCCATTTTTATTCAGTCCGGCAGCTGGCCGGTTTAGAGAAGTTTTACTGTATTGTAAATATATTTTAAACATCTCCTTATTTCTGACAAAAGATCTGTGACATTGGTGTCAGAAGTGGGATAAAGTAATATAACACAGAAATTTGTCAGACATAAATATTCTATTTCATTTTTTTGATATCAAATTATAAGATTATTTAGAATTTAAACAATTTTGTGAATATCATTTGTATTTTCATTCTGTACAAGACTTGACTTTTTATACACATTGTAGGAGAAGAAATTTGGCGGTTCTTTTGGTAACTAGGATCCAGAAGTGAATCTTTGAAAAGTAGAGGCGTACCTTAGACGTGAGTTGAAGATTCTGGTTGTGTGAAGTTAACAGACTAGAAACGGTAAAGTAAATTTTATTCAATTGTCCCTATTTAGATTGGTACTGTGTCGCCCAAGCTCGCACGTCAGTTTGTATTAGTAATGTACACCTTTTAGTAGTCAGTGAGTAGTTAGTGGTTGTAGTCAAGTATTAGTATACAAACTGTTTGGTTAGAGTTGTAGTGAAGGTTAAGGTCACAGTGTCTGTAGTGAAGGTCAAAGGTCATAGTGTCTGTCGGTTAGTTAAAGGATATGAAACTTATTTGTCACCACAATTTCATTCAGAATGTCATCGGAAAGTTTAAGCGAAATCATAGCTGCAGGAAAAGACTTAGGGTATACTGATCAAGATTTGAAAGATTATGTGAAAGAGCAGCAGGATAGGTTGAGAGATGAGAGAGTGGCTTTGAGGCAGAAAGAGAAAGAGGATAGAGCATATAAATTAGAACTGGAGAGGTTAGATCAGCAGTTGAAATTAAAAGAAATAGAACATAAGCATGAACTTGATATGATGATGAAAAATGGTACAGGTAAGAATGTAGATAAGGATATGCAGATCAGAGCGAAAATGCCGAAAATTCCACCGTTTGATGAAAGGCATGATGAAATTGACAGTTATCTTCGTCGTTTTGAGAGGTATGCGATATCTCAAAATTGGGACAAGAAAACGTGGGCTACAAGTCTTAGTGCTTTATTACGCGGTAGAGCTTTAGATGTGTACGCATTGATGTCTTCAGCAAAAGCCCAAGATTACGATGAACTGAAGTCAGCTCTTCTTCGTAGATACGAGATGACGGAAGATGGGTTTAAGAGGAAGTTCAGATCTAGTAGACCAGAGCCAGGTGAAACGTTTACGCAATTTACGGTAAGATTAGGGTCATATTTGACAAGATGGATTGAAATGTCCAAGATACCAAAGACAGTAGATGGATTGTTTGATCTGATTTTGCGCGACCAAATTCTACACGTTTGCAATCTGGAATTAACAACCTTTTTGAGACAAAATGTACCAAAAACAGCAGACGAGTTGTGTAAACTTGCAGATCAGTTTTCAGAGTCTAGAAATTCAAATGCTTCACATCTGTGCCAAAAACCTCTGAAGAAGCAACCAGCTGTTGAATCAGCAAAAGGTAAGGACACACATAAACCCCAGCTCCCAGAAAAGTCAAAGGTGTTCGTACCATTATCGGAGCGCAAGTGCTACATATGTGATAAGAAAGGACACATAGCACCCAATTGTCCAACTAAAGGTAAGGGTAAGTTTTCCGGAGCTGTTCTTGAGACTTCAGTCGATAACAAGAAATCAGGTATAGTCAACTGTAGTGCCTTGATAGTTACCAGTAACCCATCAATTGATTCCTGGGTAAGTCATACTAAAGAGTCTATGATTCTTAGTTCAGCTTGTCACAACAAAAGTCAGCAGTTACCATTGTCAGCAGGATATGTTAATGGGCGTCCAGTCACACTACTGCGAGACACAGGCTGCAAGAACATTGTGGTAAGAAAGAGTTTAGTACAAGATGACCAGTTTACTGGAGAACACGTCACTTGTATTCTTGCTGATAGTACCGAAAGAGTTGTCCCTGTTGCACGCATAGATATCGATTCTCCATACTTGACAGGTAATTATGATGTCTGGTGCATGGACAATCCAGTATTTGACCTCATCATTGGTGAAGTAAGTGATGCAAGAAAGCCGTATGATCCAAACCCAGAATGGCAAGCAGTAATCGCCGTAGAAACAAGACAACAAAGAAGAGATAAGGCAAGACTATACCCACAACTTAAGGTTCCAGAGATTGTAGTTGACACTATTCAACCAGAGGACATTCGCAAGGAGCAAGAGGGTGACTCAACTCTATCTATTGTCCGAGAGAATGTAAAGGAGCGGAAGATTTCCCGAGATGGTAAGGTTTCATGGTTTTCCAGAGATGGTTTAATGTACAGAGAATACAAAGGAGACAAAACGTACAGTCAGCTAGTTGTTCCATCCAAATACAGAGAAACTGTTATGAGGTTAGCTCATGAATCTATCATGTCAGGACACTTAGCTACGAATAGGACTATACACAGAATCCAGACCGAATTTTACTGGCCAGGGATGAAATCTGAGATTAAGAGATTCTGCCGTTCTTGCGATATATGCCAACGCACGTTGCCGAAAGGACGAGTATCCAAGGCGCCATTATCTGAGATGCCCCTGTTAGATGTTCCGTTCAGAAGAGTAGCAGTGGATATTGTTGGTCCTTTGCATCCACCGACTGACAGAGGAAACAGGTTCATTTTGACGCTCGTAGATTACGCCTCCAGATATCCAGAAGTGATTGCATTACCAGGAATTGACACGGAGCGCGTCGCCGAAGCATTGGTTGAGATTTTCTCCCGTATAGTTGTGCACAAGAAATGCTCACAGACATGGGTAGCCAGTTTACGTCAGCTCTAATGAAGGAAGTAAGCAGACTCATCTCAATGAAACAACTGACTATGACGCCATACCATCCCATGTGTAATGGTTTAGTTGAGCGCTTCAATGGTACCCTGAAGCAGATGTTGAAAAGAATATGTGTTGACCGTCCTAAAGATTGGGATAAATACCTCCCAGCATTACTATTTGCCTACAGAGAAGTCCCCCAAGAAAGCCTGGGATTCTCCCCGTTTGATTTGGTATATGGTCGACCTGTGAGAGGGCCAATGACAATTCTAAAGGAACTCTGGATCAAGGAAATCAAAGATCCTGAAATAAAGACCACGTATCAGTATGTTTTGGACCTGAGAGACCGTTTGGAATCCACGTGTGAACTAGCACATCACACACATGAAGAATCATCAAAGAGGTATAAGAAAGTTTATGATAGAAAGGCCAGAAGTCGTACATTGAAGGAAGGAGAAAAAGTTCTCGTGTTGCTGCCAACAGATAGTAACAAATTGCTTATGCAGTGGAAGGGACCATTTGTCATCCGAAAAAAAAGTCAACAAGGTAGATTATCAGATCGAAATGAATGGAAAGATTAAGACTTTTCACATCAATCTACTGAAGCATTACGTAGAACGTGAACAGAACCAGTGTTTGACGCTTGACTGCAACACCCTATCTAATGTAGAGTCCACTGATGATGAAATCCAGATGGATTGGTACAGCTTCCCAGACAGTGAGCCGTTGAGCAATGTTGATGTAAATCCAGATCTCCAAGAGAGTCAGCAGATGCGTATTATGGAAGTTTTGCGGGAGTTTAGAGATGTACTGACAGATAAGCCAGGTCGCACAAATTTGTTAGAGCATGAAGTCAGGACTTCAACCGACAAACCGATCAGACTTGCGCCCAGGCAAGTACCCTATTCAATGACAGAAACAGTAAAGGAAGAGGTAAGAAAAATGCTTGAATTAGGAGTAATTGAACCTTCAGAGAGTCCCTACTCATCGCCCATTGTGTTGGTTACAAAAAAAGACGGTACTTTCCGGTTCTGCGTTGATTTCCGTTCGTTAAATCGTTGTAATTGAACCTTCAGAGAGTCCGTACTCATCGCCCATTGTGTTGGTTACAAAAAAAGACGGTACTTACCGGTTCTGCGTTGATTTCCGTTCGTTAAATCGTATCACAATCTTTGATGCTGAACCAATGCCAGACATTGATGCAATGTTTGCCAAGTTAGCTGGACATATGTACTTTTCACGGCTAGACCTTTCAAAAGGCTACTGGCAAGTGCCTCTTACTTTGGAATCGCGACCCAAAACTGCATTCCAAACACCACTTGGATTATTTCAATTTACAAGAATGCCATTTGGACTTGTCACAGCGCCTGCAACATTCTGTAGATTAATGCGCGTTGTTCTGCGAGATATATCAAATGTAGATAGCTTTATTGATGACATCTTGATATATTCAATGACTTTTGAGGATCACCTTGTAGTTCTCACAAACGTTCTCCAGAGGCTTAGAGAGTCCAACTTGACTGCAAAACCAAGCAAATGTGCCATAGCTTACAGTAAGTTAGAGTGTTTGGGACACATTGTTGGAGAGGAGATGATACAGCCACATCCAGATAAAGTGAGAGCAGTCGACGAAGCGAATCGACCAGAGACAAAGAAACAGTTACGGTCATTTCTCGGGTTAGTGAATTTTTACCGCAAATTCATTCCCAACTGTGCGCACATTTCACTACCTCTTACAGACCTTACCAGGAAGTATTCTCCAAACAAGTTAAAGTGGACCGAGTCACAAGAGATTGCCTTCCAAAATTTGAAGAAAACACTTACATCTTCTCCAATTTTGAAGCTTCCAGATTTGTCCAAAGTGTTTATAGTGCAGACTGATGCTTCAGACCGAGGACTTGGTTCAGTCCTGCTCCAGGAAAATACAGGTCACAAGCAACCGATATCGTATATCAGTAGGAAGCTTAGCAAAGCTGAAGAAAACTATTCCACAATAGAACGGGAATGTTTGGCCATAGTATGGGCTGTAGAGAAGTTTCACAAGTATTTGTATGGCCGGGAATTCATCCTAGAAACGGATCACCAGCCATTGACGTATCTCAATAGTTCAAAACTTCTTAATTCGAGACTTATGCGATGGTCGTTAAAGTTGCAACCTTACCGGTTCCGCATCGTCTCCATACGAGGAAAGGAAAACGTCGGCGCAGACTATTTAAGCCGTTTGTGATTATTTTGCCAGTGGGAGAGATAAAAAAAAATAGACATTCTCAGAGTATTGTAAATAAATTTTGTTTTATTTCATTGTTGTTTGTATTAGTATGTATGTGAGTGAGTATGAAAGTTTGTCCCTTAAATGTATTGTTTTAAAGTACTTCGTACTTCTTTAAGGGGGGAGGATTGTCACATTTACTGTCCAAACCGTGTATCATAGTATTTTTACCCTTGTAATTAGTATTTTAAATCCCAAACGTTCGTCCATAGTACTATATATAGCAGGTTTAAACTCACTTGACGGGTTGGGTTTTTAAATAGCTCGTGCTGGTCAGTTTGGGCGTAGCAGGCACCGTAGAAAGACATGTTGTTCGTTTGCCAGATTATACCACGTCTTACATTGTTATTAATGTTCATATGTACCAGAAATCCTACTCACTTCTGAGATCCTAGTAGTCCTAGTAATTGTAATAGTGTAGTCCAGTCAGCAACGACCAGACGAGGCAGTGCCGCCATTATGGACAACAGCGCCATTCTTCGGAAGTGCCACCAATGGACAACAGCGCCATCTTTAACAGCACAGTGAAATAATGGACTTTTAACATTTTATTATATTAAACAAAATAAAGACAAAAAAAAAACTATTGATGTAAAAATGTAATAAATATTGTAAATATATTTCAAACATTTCCTTATTTCTGACAAAGATCTGTGACAGCGTCATTGATGTTCCCCTGCATAGAATTAGTTTGAAGTCAGATTTAGTTACTGGACCTGTTATCGTAGGTATTCGACCTACTCTTCCCGTTCCAGGCATTTCTTTGTTGCTAGGTAACGATTTAGCTGGTGGAAAAGTTGTACCAGATCCTATAGTTTGTGAGAAAATCACTTCCAATGTCATGTGCGATGATGAAGATGATGACATTTATCCAGCCTGTGCTGTTACTAGAGCGATGGCCAGAAGACGAGAAATGGAGGCAGACCATACTCAGGCCTTTGACGATACGAATTCCTCTGTTGATATTGATTTGAATGACACTTTCTTATCTGACCTTGATGGCACTCAAATAGACATGGAACCACACAAGAAGTCAGTGACGAAGGAACCTTTATCAAAATGTAGTGGTAATGAAGATGAGTCAAATCTACCAGAAAGCCAAGGCAAGGACATCCTCAGCCGAGAACGTTTACTTTCTGAACAACATAAAGACCCAGATATCATTCAACTAAGTAAGAGGGCACTTCCACCAGAAGAGGCTACTAAAGTTGGAGAATGCTTCTATATGAATGATGGCATCCTTATGCGAAAATGGCGACCACCTGACGCCTCTCCAGATGAAGGGTGGCGTGTTGTTCACCAGATAGTGGTCCCAGCTGCTTTTCGTCGAGATGTCATGAGTTTAGCTCACGATACACCTATGGCTGGTCATTTAGGTATCAATTAGTGTTTCAGAATCGGAGGAAAAATACTATCGATTATCGAATCGAATCGGAAACACCATTTCGATTCATAATCGAAAATAATCGGACATTCTTCATGTTTCTTTTTTTTAGATCATGAAAGGCCTAGTATTGTGTTATTGATAAGACCTAAAGAACACGTGGGCCAATATTTCAGTTTTACTGAATCTAATACTTTCTATTATAATTAAAGGAAAGGATTCCACTTGTTTACAGTTTATATATCAAAGAAAAATAATGTTAATAATGTTTAATTATTTTCATATATTGATAAAATTTAATTATTTAACTGATATAAACTTTTTAAAAATTGTATTTCACTTTTTTTTTTAATAACATCTATCATTATTATATGATATAGCTATATATAATTAAACTATTGAGCAGTTTAAAATTTCAATTAAAGTCTTTTTCATTTTTAAAACATCATAAGTTTCATTAAAAATTTATTCCCATCTAAACAGAAAAAAGTAAAAGTTCAACAAGTAGTCTACCTTCATAAATGTTCTCATTTGAAAATTATGAATGGGTAAATGCACAATAAAATAACACTTGTACTTCTTTTAAATTCGTTATATATATATAATTAAAAAATGTAACTTTGTATTTAATTTCTCACTGACCAATTATTATTCAAACTCAAAAAAAGTAAATAAATAAATACACAAAATACCAGTTGGACTTAGAAAATATCGTTTCCTGTGAGAGCAGAGGAAATTCAGGTTAAAAGAGATCTTTGTGCTCTAGATGGCTTTATTTCGTCTTCAATTCTTTTGCTGCCTGTATGAATTATGTCTTGCATTAATGGAAGGGAATTTTATATAGATTTAGCCATAATTATGATTTTTAAGAGCATATTTACGAATTATTCACTGACTCAGTTAAATGCACTGTTAGTAGGCCTACTGTATACAGGTGACGATCGGGAACTTGTATGCACATGAGAGATGCATAAACAATGAAATTTCATCTTTTTACAAACGGAAAAAAACCGTACACTACACGAAAAAGATAATATATATTAAGATTTAGCACTATATTTAAAGTAGTTATACATATATAGCGACAATCGATTATGCTGTTAAGCTATCGATTGTCGACATCGCCAAGGTTCCAACGACGATTTTTCGATCGTCGGCGACTATCGCTGAATCACTAGTATCAATAAGACTTATAATAGGATTTTGAGTCATTTTTATTGGCCTAAGCTAAGGAAGGATGTTTCTGAGTTTTGTAAGTCGTGTCATGTCTGTCAGATGGTTGGTAAACCGAATCAGATGATACCATCCGCCCCTCTCCAACCAATTCCAGCTTCAGTGATTCTTGTGATGTTGGCATCGTCCATGCAATCAATCTTTTATGAAAATTATCGTTTGTGATTCATACTGAATTTCCTTTTGAGAGAAATGAATTTTTTCCAGACTGATTAAATTCGTCTTGGACACTTTTTTTTAGAATCTTCTGTACACTCTTCCCCTGATGACTTATTTAATCAGATTTTCCATGAAAATTTGTTTTGTAGATCCGTTCTGAGTTAGAAGTTTCCATCTCTTACAACAATGCTAAAGTGCAGCATTCTATCTCCCGGATATAACATTATGTAATGGCACATTTGCTTTCAAAACAATGCTCAAAAATGTTCCGTGTCGATTATATTTAGCTAAGCTAAGGGAAATTTTAATAAAATGAAGACATGTCTATCACAAATCTGGAAACCGATTTTACTTGCAATAATAACAGACCAAACTAAATGGTCACGAGCAAATTTTAGATTTTATCCAGTTTTAAAATATAAAACATACACTAGCATATATAAAAAACACACCATATAATGGAATCCAGACCAATCAGGGCAACTATTTAATTTTCTGATGATCATATCTTTTTTTTTTTATATTGAAACCTAACACATTTGTATATAAAATCCAAATATAAGTGAAATAATTGCAAAAAAATGTTTTGATCTCTGAATCATCCAATGTTTTGCTGCAGTTAGAAGAAAGCACTAAACTAGATTATTTTTTTTACTGTTATTATTTTATACCACATCTATCACCTTTTTGCATCTAGTGAAAAAATAAATAAATAAAAAAAACATTGATTTAAAATATGATTATTATGATATCAAAGATATTTCTTCCTTGTCTTTTTTTGGAATTGTTTTTTTTTTCCATTTACACATTGGTTACATCAGATATAGCACGTATATTTCTCAGAAATAAAGAAGGAATTTTAAATTATTTTTATCGATAAAGCATGACATTGATGGATATGACTAAAATACATGTACTTATAAACTGTATTACATGTGTCGAGCAGTTAAATACTTGTTGAGAAAAAAATTGAATAGCTTATAATTAATATGACTTATAATATGCGTTCTAATGTTATTAGGGCCTTTTTTGTCTTATAACCAGTTATCAAGATTTTTATCTAATGATTTGTGTAATCACTCTATTTTAGAGAGGAGGGGGGATTTTTGTTGTTTTCTAGGTATAGAGATCCACAAATTCATATCCCTAACATATTGTCAAAGTTTTGTATGACCGACAGTACAGTCCTCTTCCTTTGACCAAAATCAAATCCCCACAAATGTTATTTTTCCTTAAACCACAAATGTTGACTCTTATAAATTATGTAAGTGTTCCTTTTTATGGTGATACTAATTCATTTTATAGTATATAAAGCCAATAAATTCTGTATTGTTTCCCAGTAGAAAGAAGAGCAGTGAAGCTTGTAAACATTCCGTAACTTGTTAAAAACATTTTTTTTCTTTTTTTTTAGACTCCAAATAAAAAAAATGGTTTGAGAGAATTGTGCAAGAGATGAATGCTACAGAATACCTGGTGATAACTATTATTTATATAATAAATTATAACTCAAAGGAATCTGTGAGAGGATGGATCTCTACAATATTTCAGCAATTTTTGTACTAAAAGCAAGAACTGACTATGAATTCAAATTGATTTTACTTAGGTAGTGAATGCAATTTACAAAAGAGGTTTCACAAAGATTCTTGCGGATTTTTTTTTCTATGTTCAGCATTTTCCTGTGCTTATTGAAATCCGTCCTGTAATATTCTCTCTGTTTGCATACATCATCTTGCCAGAGGAGCTTTGTGGATCTGGATTATCTCCCTTTTTAGTTGTGCAGTTTAAATGTGTAGTACTTATTTAATAGGTTACACAATTTTATTATCATTATTTTTTTTTTGTTAGCGAGTTTATCTCTATAAATAAGTATTTATAATGAATGTAACACACACCTTTAGGTCTAATACCTAGCATATACATTGTCCATTTACTTGTAAGTTTTCCTGTGTGTGTCACAATTGAATTTTATGTACCAGATATTTTCAGTCTTCTGTTTTAAAATCACATTTTTCATTTTACTTGATCTTTTTAATGATTAATTTCAACAATGAATTCCAAAAAGATTCATTTGAAGTTGGTACAAAGCTTTTGTCTGAGATTAATGAAATGTATAATGACATGAAAGATGTGTTGGATATTTATTGAATGATGGATCATATTTATGAAACCTAAGGAATGTAAAATATATTGTAACTTTTTCATTATTGATTGATATATAAATATTTTTTTCTGTAAAAATGCTTGCAAATAATTTTTTTTTAAACAATGAAAAGGGTTTCTAATGTTTTGTATTATAAAGAAGGAATATATATTTGTACACCGAACATTAGGGATGGGTATCGCCAAAAATTTCGTATCGCGATATATCACGATTTTTTACCCAAAATATCGCAATAATATCGATATTTTTACAAGCAATTTTTACTTACAAGTTGTCTACCTTCATAAATGTTCTCATTTGAAAATTATGAATGGGTAAATCACAATAAAAATAACACTACTTCTTTTAAATTCGTTATATATATAATTTTAAAAAAAGTAGCTTTGTGTTTAATTTCTCACTGTCCTCTTAATATTTAAACTCTAGAAAAATAATACACAAAATGCCAGTTGAACGTAGAAAATATCGTTTCCTGTGAGAGCAGAGGAAATTCAGGTTATAAGACCATCTTTGTGCTCTAAATGGCTTTATTTCGTCTTCAATTCTTTTGCTGCCTGTATGAATTATGTCTTGCATTAATGGGAGGGAATTTTAGATAGATTTAGCCATAATTATGATTTTTAAAAGCACATTTACGAATTATTCACTGACTTGGTTAAATGCACTGTTAGTAGGCCTACAGGTGACGATCGGGAACTTGTATGCACATGGAAGATGCATAAAAAATGAAGTATCATCTTTGTACAAACAGAAAAACAGTACACTACACGAAAAATGATTATATATATTAAGATTTAGCACTATGTTTAAAGTAGCTATACATACAGCGACAATCAATTATGCTGTTAAGCAATCGATTGTCGGCATCGCCAAGCTTCCAACGACGATTTTTCGATCGTCGGCGACTATCGCTGAATCACTACCTCCTCGGTCTCGAAATGTTGTTTGAAATGTAAAAGCCTTGGCTAGGGCCTCGGCTTTTATCTTTCAAACAACATTTCTCGACCTTGGAGGTTATTCTGCAACATTCACGAAAAACGCGGACTTTATTTCTTAAGTGGAATACGCAAATTTATTTTGTCTTTCAATTTTGACAATTTCCCAAAATAAAGACATAGACAATCTCATTGTAGAAATTAAATTATTACATTTAATAAAATATATTAAATTCTAAAAAATTAACTCTGTAATTTACTACACTTTAAATGTACAAGTTGTCAAATTACTATATTGTACATCAGTCTTGATTTTCATCAAATTAATAAATTTTGTGATGTCCAACAATCATCCAATTTACAAAGTTAAAGATAAATTTTCATTCAGTCAGCTGTTGACTTGTACGATGTTACTGGTTTTTTTATTTCCTTTCATTTTTTTTCCTGAAATATGAAATCTGCTCAGTTACAGCATCATTTATCTCCTCTCCATATTTTCCACCATTCTCTACACACCAGACTGCTACATTTTGTGAAGTAGAAGGTATATAGATATACAGTAATTTTCCAATTAAATAATTGTGTAACTCGGTCAACTATTCATATGCAATAAAGTTATTTTTGTTTCTTCTTTTTCACGGCTTTGGCAAGTTCCTGGCTTAGATCACTACATTTACCATTCATAGCCTGCACAACATCTTTCTCTGTAATGTGATTCTTCAAATACTTCATATTGAACTCTGAAATTTTTAATATAAATCTATTAAATATAATATCAGTGCCAATTTAAATTAAAAATATTTTTGAATCATTGATTTTTGGTATTTGCAGGCTATATTGATGTGCCTATATTAATGCTGACAAAATAAAAGTTTTTTTTTCTTAAAAGTGTAAGAAATATTCCAGGCTTAGAAAAGGTGGTTTTCAGTCGGACAACTAAGGCGTATTCCACCTAATTTTATAGGGTTTTTATAAGCAATACTTATAAAGAGCTTAGGCAAAATACAGGCAGATTTTAGATGGAGTCCAGCTGGAATTCGAGTGGAAATTTAGGCATGTATGCAAATTAGTCCACCTAAAGATTCACTTAAAAATTCTGCGAAATTTTAGACGGAATACACAGCATAATGCTTAGGCGTACATTATTAATAATTCTACCACGATTATTGTAAACTTCAAAGGAAACCGCCGGACATCATTCTCCAATAAATCACGAATGTCATAAAAAATTATCAGATCAGAAACACGTATCAAATGTTAACAATTCAAATGCATGTTTGGCTGTAGGATGAAATACTTGTTTAGACCGCATCGATGTCTCGTCTTTTGCAGTATAAACACTGTAAATTGCATCAAGATGCTGATGAATGTCGGTTATATTATAGCTAAGCGGGGCTATTCCACAGACCTCCCTACACATTAAACATCATGATTTTAGCAGTAAAACAGGAACATGATTTTGTTATTGTATATTCTTTTTAACTGATCAATACATATTACGAACATATTTGTAATTTAATAAGGCTATTTTTAATGTAACGAAAGCTCAAATCGTTGGCATTCTATATACAGGTAAGCAAACAAATTTTACCTCTGGTGTTAAATAAAACAGCGTATTCTAGACAAGGTGACCTAATTCGTTTTTCTATAGAGGAAACGATTATCCCTAATTTAGCGTTTGTACCATACTTGGTGGAATAGAAATAAAGTCCTTGTTGTCGTGAATGATGCAGAATAACCTCCTCGTAGTGTTTCAGAATCGGAGGAAAAATACTATCCATTATCGAATCGAATCGGAAACACCATTTCGATTCATAATCGAAAATAATCGGACATTTCTCATGATTCTTTTTTTAAATCATGAAAGGCCCAGTATTGTGTTATTGATAAGAACTAAAGGACACATAGGCCAATATTTCAGTTTTAATGAATCTAATATTTTCTATTATGATTAAAGGAAAGGATTACACTTGTTTATATATGAAAGAAAAATTATATTAATAATATTTAATTATTTTCATATATTAATAATATTTAATTATTTAACTGATATAAACTTTAATAAAAAATTGTATTTTTAGCATAAACAAAACCAGTACCACTTTCACTCAATTTCAGAATGTGACTTGGGTGCATCAATAATGTCCACTACTCTCTTTGGCCATGCCCATAATATTCAACTGAAGAATTCAAATTTGATTGATTGATTCTTTATGTGTTGCTTATAACGTCTCTCTCGGGAATTTTTCACTCATATGGAGACCCATTACATAATTATAAACAGACAAGAAAATAAACTTACTGTTTTAAATCTGTGTGCTGCTGACAATTACACTTTGATCAGTGTTGTATCTTTGCTTCTATCACAGACAAGATTTAGTACAAGTCACATTTTGAAGTGTTATGAGTGAGTGGCTCAAAACAGTTTTTTTTCATCCACTGTGTTTGTTTAAAGCATAAAGAAAACCAGGGACATTAGCAACTGGTACCACTTTCACCACCTATTCAGAATGTGACTTTAGTGCATCAACAATGTCCACTTCTCTCTTTGACCATGCCCATCATACTCAACTGAAAAATACAAAAGTTTTAGATTGCTCTCAAGAAAATTTCACTCATATTGAGACATCATACAAATCTAAAGAAACCTACTGTCTTAGATCTGTGTACTGCTGGCAAGTACTAGTAGATCTTGATCGCTGTTGTTTCTTGGTTTTTTCTTGGTTTCTGTCACAGCCAAGATCTATTTATAGTACAATATATTCCAGCTGTGAATGAGTGATATATTAGTCCATTAATATAACATTGTTTGTTTCTAATGCAAATTCAACTGGGAGACAATGTGTGTTATAAACATAAACAAATCCAAAAATTATTCCAGAAAGTATCGTGGTATGATTTTCTCTCAATTTTTCAGAGTTTGGGTACTTGTGCTTCTTTCATGACAATACGTTCAGGCTCCTCTTGTGGTCAAGATCTAGTAAATGGAAGATGCCTACAGATTTGTCAAATTTAAGAAATCAATTCCTTTAATTATGCTTTATTATATTAGCTTGGTCAAAAGAGATGTATCGGGGCATAATTTGTAGAAAAACAAGATGAAAAACCATGTTTTAAACTCTCATTTTCAATGAAAAATTAAGAAAACAAGTATTGAAAATGGGAGTTTTTTTCCATGTCAGACAAAGAAAATGTATCCAGATTGCCTACAGTTTTTCAGAAAACTGTAATTTGTATGTTCTTAGTCTCTACTTTAAAATAATGTCAAATTTAAGATAGGTATCGGGACTACTTTTCATGTGATTTCAAATTGAATTCCATGAAAATACTTTATTTTCTACATAATTCTATTGGAGCTGTAAAGCACGGGAAAAAGAAAGTTGAAAGTGAATATGACGTCATAATGGATTTAGCAATGAAAAGTTAATTTCATTGAATTTTTTTTTATAGATCTTGACCTTAAAGCCAGTTTTCTGCATGTAAATAATAGGATACATGAAATTTTAATGATTTCCTGTATTATTTTGAATAAAAAATATAAAGATAGAATATGAACATTGACATAAAACGCATTATAATATCTCCAAACCTGTTTTTCTCTTTTATAGGCCCCGATTTCTATTTTTAATCCTCTCATTCTTTCCGTGCATCCAAAGGCTTCGCGGTCTACAACTCGTGTAAAGTCATGGTAACAGTATCTGGGTTATTATTAAGTAACGTTCGGAGCGGATACGGTGAGAGAAAAAATCCGGAATATTAGGAGATATTTTTATATCATTTTTGAAATAAAAAAAAATATTAATAAATAATGATAATCAATTAGATATAAATTTAAGCAACTTATTAATATATTAAAAATATTTGCCTTATAAAATGTAGGTAGGTTGATAGAGTTGTGGAAACTGCATGACTCCTGTTTCAATCAATATTACCTCAATGCCTGACTTTCCTTACAGAAGTCTTGCATGATTTTGTCAAAACTGATAATATTAGCCTATATCTGTATATGATGTTGACTTCAGGCGCGGATCCAGGAATTGAAGTTAGAGGGTCGCCAAAAGTAGACAAGGGGTCTGGGGGGCGCCTTGAGGCTACCAGAGTGTCCAGGGCAAAGCCTTAGTGGGGGCTCAGGGGGCGAAGCCCCCGGAAGCTCCTGGGTTTTAGAGATTTTGTAGGGTAAAAATAAGGTTTTCCAAGTAGAAAATTTACATTTTCTAGACGAAACTGTGATTTACATTTACTTTGATAATTTTAGGGGGGGGACTTAAATCCGCCACTGGTCTTGCTTAACTTCCTTTTTGTGCGTGATAATTTATAAATATGCCCCACCTGCATTACTCGATTGGTTTACTATAGCCTATTCTATACACACTTTTGTAAACTATTTACTCTACCTCCTTTTAATGAACTATGTATGCCAAAATAATCGTTAGAAATCGGCACTTCTGTTGTTTTCGATTTCTGTGCTTGGTATCTAGCTGCATATCTGTAGAGTTATGGTTTTATATATGTCTTTATTGTCAAAGACAAATTATATAAAATATATAAAAACCACAACGCTACAGTTCTGCAGCTAACAGTAAATATGATTTTTTTTTTAAAACGTGTTAATTTCGGCAAATTTTTATTTTTTAATGATGGTATTCAGACACACCTAAAAAACACATAATACACAACAAAATACACCATCCGGCCTGAAACAAAGCGCCTATTCTCAAACCAAGAAGGGTAAAAATGCTGTGAGTCCATTTTTTTAAAATTTCATTTTATCTTTTTTATGAATTCTAATTATTCAAAGCCTTGGAGCACTCAAAAAGTGGAACATTATTTAAATGTCTAGTTAGTATATTTGCTAAATACATGTCTTCGTGCTTATAATTTTTATGTCCGCTTTGGGTCACCATATGTTTCCCGAATTTTCGGAAAGACTGGTTATGGTAAAAGTAGACTATATGCGTAAATATTAAATTATATTAATGCAAATATAAATGCAATTCAGTTTTTATTTTACTTCTTCAATATAATTTTATACAATTAAATTATCCCACATAAAAATTATCCATCAAATAACATATTCAGATAGCGGTACTGTCCGAATTACACAATGTTAATTAATTTGTTTAACTTGTAACTAGTTTTACCCAATCCCAATTCTCCATTGTGACGTTTTATAGTTGTTTTATTTTTTTTATCCGACTGGAGACTATCGGATTTCCTAAAGGAAGCAGAACTAGATCAACTCTAATTCATCAAAATGTTGGGCAGGTCTTTCTTTGCAGACATGGATAACGATCCATTTTTTGAGTATGCATAATTTCTGTTGTTACAAAATTAAAATGGTGATTGGTTTTATCAGGGACCTACTTAGTATATACAGGGACCTAGTATATAGGTCCCTGGTTTTATACAATGATATAGTTTCGTGTGATTTCATTTTGACCACAGATGGACTTGGTCATAGTTTCACTTGTCTTTTAACTGTATCTTCATATTGTTGTATGACGCATAATTTAAGCATAATCTAATGAAATTAGATTTTGAACTAAAGATGAACTTGGTGTTATTGCTAAAATACATGTATAAACAATTGGCAAAATTCCATTGTATTTTTTTTTTATCACTACAGGGGGCATCGAGAACATATGAGAAATATGGACAGAATGTTTCAGAATCCGTTTGGGAGCATGTTTGGGGGCAATCCCATGCTGCAGGAGCCCAGAAGAGGGGGGCAGCAAATGGCAGTCGTCCCACGTAACAACCAAGCAATGTCTCCTTTCGGGTTTGACTTTGGCTTCAACAACGTTTTTAGTAACATGAACAACATGATGGCGAATATGGAAAGAACATTTGTAAGTCATTCAGGATAAAATTAAAGTTTATTGTGTACGATCCTGAAAATATGTTGTTAAAGGAAACTGCTAGGAAAGCAAATAGTTTATTCACAACTTACAAATCACAATAATTGATTTACATTCTCTTTGTTTATAGTCTGTATGCCATAAATTGTGTAATAAGTTTACCTAGTAGGGTAAACTGATCGCAAGTCGAACGTCTGTCTATATTCACCGTAAAGGTTGACAACATGGTGCATAATTCGTGTCATAAACCCAGAGATGTATCGAAATGAGTATCCAAAGCGTCATTTTAGCATACTGTTTACTGTGGCAACTGAATGAAACAATTGTTATTGAAGAAAAAAGCCCGAGATACTAAATCGATCGCAAGTCGAACACATTCGACCACAAGTCGAACAGCTAGATATGAAGTCGAACGCCATTTATTCTGAGTCGAACAAATTACATATTTGTTGATGGTAATTGCTTTTCATGACATTATCATATATATTTCTGAAGATATTTTTTAATTAAAAAAAGATATCTATCGTCTTAATCTTATAGATACATTTTGATTCTAAGTGATACCAAACAATTTCATGTGATTTTTTTCATTTAAATATTTTACATGTATTAAGAAGGAGGACTGGTTAACGTTATATTGCACAATTTTCTATCCGACCTCCGCCTTTCTGTTGATTTTATTTTATTTGCCTCTGTAATGGGCGTCGGAAGCAAATTGAAAGGGGGGCTAATTGAAAGTTGGGGCTAAACCAAATGCCTATATTATGTCTATCTTTGTGAATAAAGCGTGTGGGGGAGGTATGCCCCCTCCCCCGGTTCCGACGCCCATGGGCCATGACATGCATAGGCGTCAGTACGGGGGGGATATACCTCCCCCCACACACTTGGAGGTGCTTAGCACCCGTCCACTTTTTCGCAAAAATAGACATGATATAGGCATTGAATATTGGGTGTAGTTTTAGCCCCCCCCCTTCAAGAGCAGTGTTGCAGTGTAGTCAAAGAAAGAAAGGCTTTGGGTAACAAATCAGTACTGAAAGAAGTTTGAACATGCCAACCCCTTGATTCCGACAACAATGCATGTTTCGTTGTTGTTGTTTTTTTCATTTTCTGTTAAACATGTCAGAAAGCGTAATTTGAAGTTACAGCAAAATATTTTAAAAAGTTCTGATCGCTGTTTTCTAAAGTATTTGCTTCAAACGAAATTAAGCAGTGGCCAAGACCTATATGAGTATACACATTGATAAAACCAGAATACATAAAACGAAAAATAATATTGCATAGAAGTTTAAAGTTGGCAAACAAAAAATTCCACGAAATTAAAATCGTTCATACAGACTTTAAATCCATTCAAATTTAACTTTCTATAAACTTTTGTTTTTCTTTAAATCATGTTGATCTTTAATCACGGTCCAGATATTCTTGAGATCTTAACAGATTTCGTTTCTTTTTCACCTCTGGAATTGGTGCAAATACTTGCATGCAGCATCATTATTTTTTTAAAGGAGGGATCATGACCACGTACCAACCTGACAAAGGTGAAGATAGGGAACGGAACCGATCTCAAATAAATAAATACTACATATAGTAAATGAATCTTCAGACAATACAAATCTGCGAACGGGATATACTTCGTAACACACAACCTCTACCACCCCCACCCAACCCCGGAAATTCCAGAAGTGGGGCCCAACCCCAACCTCCAATGCGTAAACCAATATGATTTTACCATGCTACAAAAATAATTAGGGCATAGTTGCAGTTAGACTTATCAATAAATATTTTCAGACTTAATTAAAATAACTATATATTCGAAAATATATGCCCTGTGCTTACAGAACGTCCAATCTTTTTTATTCGCTATTTAGGTATGTATACTTTTTAACGTAATGTAATTGGACAAAGCATTAGGAACCCATCAACACACCTGTTACATTGTTGGGCTTTGGGGATCGCGCTGAAAACATTGTCAGGCCAGGTTTTTTTTTAAAGGGCAGGGGAGGTGGCAATACAAAAAAAATCCAACTCAATTTTTTTTCCTGCGTGAGGATTTAGCACAAATTTTTAAAAATTGAATTTGGACATCATTGCCAAAGAAATAGCCTACATACATGTCCTTTTTAATTCTAAATTTGTTAATTTTGATCATGTAAATTGTGATCTGCTTCATCAAATAATTAAAGTAATGGTGGTATTTTTTAAGGAAAACAATTAATTTATATACATCCTAATTATTCATTTTAAAACTTAAATCATTTATATCTTTAAATATTTAATATTCTATCTTATAATGCGTGTATTTCATTCTATTTTAGGAATTTTTTTAGCTGTTTCTGGTGTTGAACACTGGTCAACTTGCGATTATTTTCGGTGTCTGACTTCATATCATTTTTTAACATTATTTCAAATGAAGGTTGGTGGATTATTTTGCGAATTATGCATCCAAACCTATATAAAACAGATTTTAAAATCATTTATAGGTATGAATTTGTCTTTCTAAATATTGATTAGCTTATTTGTTAATTGTTTGAAGCTTGGAAACAACATCGATAATTCATTTACAACAGAAAATTATGGGAGATAACCTTCAAATTTCCTGGCACCAAGAACTATTAACAGAAGAGGTCGACCTAAGAAAGACAACTCTAATTGATTAGATGGGTAACAAAGAAGGCAGATAATCAAGAGTTGCCTACCATTTATTGTTTATCATAAGGTTTAGGTGACGTTAAAAATGCGTTTGACTCGCGGTCATGTTCGACTTGCGATCAGTTTACCCTACCCATTTTTGTTAAAAAAAAAAAACAAAAAAAAACAAAAAAAATGAAATAATGATAAAAAAATTACTAAATGTCTCTTATTTTTATACATGTAATAGGAAAGTGCCAGAAATAACCCCAATGCACAGGTATTTTCCCAGTCTGCTGTATATTCCTATACAAACACAGGAGGAGAGGGAAGCAGACCCAGGGTGTATGAGGCCACATCCTCAACCCTTCAAGCTCCGGGGGGAGTAAGTGCTAAAATTGTTACTTCTACATGTATTTTGTGAAATTATAACATTCTTACAGTTTGTCCCAGGCATTCCTAGATGTAAATGAGATACTTATTAATAATAGATTTTTCTTTCATGGACAAAGGGTTTGAAAAAAATTTAAAAGGAAAAGACCACTAAGATCATTTTGGGAGCAATGAGCTGATTTTTTTTCTCCAGTTTTGACATCTATTTTAATTGTGAGTGGGTGTTAACTAAGCAATGTAAATATTGACCTTTAAATTTCAGGTCAAAGAAACCAGGAAATCTGTAAGGGATTCAGAAAGGGGAGACAAAATGGCCATTGGACACCACATTAGGGACCGAGCTCACATCATCCAGAAGACCCGGCGAAGGGGTGGGGACATTGAGGAGGAGCAAGAGCTCATTAACCTGGAAGAAAGTAAGAGTTGAATTAATATGGATCGAGTGTTGTACATTTTCTTTATTTAACTGATATATTGCTATAAATTTAGATAAAATGGAATAGAAAGTATTACAGTAATTTGATAATTTAAACCTTATTCCAGTAAAGTTGCTCCTTTACATGAATTCTTTAATTGTAACTTGTTTAAATCTGTATAAAAACAAGAACTATTACCAATAGTTGAAATTTTTTCTTCTGAAGAGTTTCCTAATTTGAAAAGGACTTGTATACAATGGGTACAATGTTTAAAAATCCCCAACTGTCTATGAAATGTCTAAAATTAGTTGGAGGTGGAAGGGGAATTGTAGCCTGTCATGTATAACATGGAGTTCTGTTCAGTACCGGTACATGTATTCCACTAGGATTTTTTTAAATTTATTTTTTCTCACTCTCTGATTATTGAAGTTTATGATGAGTTTTAAATAATTTTACTAGGTGAAAAAGAAAGGTTTGATAGAGAGTTTGAAGAGAAGAAAAGGGAATCAATGAGAGGACTGGAGTATAGACGAAGAGGTGAAAGGTCAGAAAGAAAAGCCCTCCCTGATCCTAATGAGAGGCGGAGCTACAGGGACCGCGAGAGAAGGGAGAGAAACTAAGGTATGCACCATATACATGTATTAATTTTTAGCTCACCTAGACGAAGTCGAGATGAGCTTATGCTATACCCCCGGCGTCGGCGTCCCAGGTTAAAGTTTAAGGAGCAAGTCCATTCCCAAGTAACTATAAGCCCTACCTGAACCAAACTTGCATGGATGATGCATCTAGGGATGTACACTACCAGACTTGCTTC